>JAVYIG010013590.1:0-46362 GCA_035222895.1 Strongylocentrotus droebachiensis
GATTGATATACTCGCATTATTTTGTCATGATATATTATCGTTATTATTTTATAAAATATTATTATTGTTATTATTATTATCATTATTATTAGTATTAGTAGTAGTAGTGTTGTTATTAGTATTATTATTAAATTTTTATCATTATCATATTATTAATATTATCAGTTATCATTATTATTTTAATTATTATCAATTATCATTATTATTATAATTATTATAATTGTTATAATCATTATTCTCATCATTATTTTTATTACTAAATTATCATTATTATCATCATTATTATTAGTAGTAGTACTGTAGTAGTAGAAGTAGTAGTGGTAGTAGGAGTAGTAGTAGTAGTAGTAGCAGCAGTATTGTTCTTGTTTTAGATGTTATTGTCATCATCTTTATAATCACTATTACTACTGTTATTATTTATGTGTATTTGAAAGCTCCTACATGAACGAGAACATCATATGATATGAATTTTCTGAAAAGATTTTAGAAGGATTTAATGTGCTCCATTCACATGTCTTGTTCTTCCTCCGTCACGTCCATTCGTAGTCGTAGTCGTTGCGTCGTCGTCTGCCGAATATAAGACGAATCGTCCTGACATCGGTACGGAATCACGACTTTTTGACACTACGATCTGGTTATTAGAGTTGTTTAGTAGGATCTTTTACCGTTGTTGCCTGTTCGAAAGAAGAAAAAAAACAAGAATTAATTATGCAGATTGTATTCCGTCATTAAGAATAGATTATGCAGATTGTATTCCGTAATTAAAAATAAATTATGCAAATTGTATTCCTTAATTATTAAATCATTGTATGCTATACCCTAAGAAAATTTATCTGTTGAGCAATAAAGAAGAGAAGAGAGGAGTGGATAGATTCGCAGAAGGCTACAAAATATTATTATACAGGGAGAAGAGATGATCGGATAGATACACCAATATCAGCCTATGAATACATATTTTTACATAATGCGCACACGACCCAAATTACATCAAGGTTTCTCAAATCCTTCATCGGGACAAAACTAGTAAAGCTTTCCTGCATATACACAACAACTTTTTGAACACACATTATTTTGTTGGTAATTCAACGAGTCCCGTGTATGAGCAAACTTCGAGACATTGCACACAAAACTCTGTCTTTATATTTTTCATGTTCAAGTTTGTGATTCATATCGTTCTTGTTGGTCTAGTTCCGCAACAAGCGTAACATCACATTCGAGATAACAACAATCTGGCAATATAACTTTGACTATAATAGTTAACTTTGTCTGGACAACTGTTGAAACACAAATGATCCGTCATTGTCTTTGATAGCATTCATTATATAGCGCGTAATTCTCCTTGATTGAAGGGCTGTATCAATGAAAGAGAGAATAATAGTTAAAGGTTGAAATTTTCTTTAAAAAAGAAACATTCTTATTATGAACACATGATCCGTCATTGTCTTCTATAGCATTCATTATATAGCGCGTAATCCTCCTTGGATTGAAGGGCTGCATCAATGAAAAAGAGAATAATAGTTAAAGGTGACATTTTCTTTAAAAAGAACATTCAACTTGTGAAAGATAAATCACAAACTATTTCAAAGGATCTTTTGACAGGTTTCAGGGAGAAAATATTTGGACTTTGGATGCGTCTTGTGTATTTTCTGAGGGTAATTTGTACCGCATTTTGGGAAGTACCAACACAAAATTACTAACAATTTTGTTTTTGTTTTCTTTATATCCAGCGTACTTGTTTATTGGTTTTCATAATCTTTTTTTCTAAGGTTCGTCATACTGTCAAAGTGCATCCTTTCACAACATATCGAATGTCTCCATCAAGCTTTGAATTAGTTTTGAAACGATTCATTTATATGACTGCGCCATGTGTTCAAGTATTCAAAGTGACTTTGCAAGGGGTTAGCGTGGTTCCAGCCACTGTGGAGGGAGGGGGGGGGCAAGCACTGATCTTACACATAGGTGAATGAATGTGGCAAAAAGGTCACAGTTTTGGGGATGCTGGGATCGGGTGATGTCATATCACATTTCCATATTCATTCTCTCCTCCGCCCCTCCCCATTCTTCTTTTGTTTTTCATCCGCTCTCTCGGTTCGGCAGGGGTATGTTATAGAATGAAAATAAAATTAAATCAAGCCATGTTACCAAATCTCAATATCTTACCACCATTTTTTGTTGAGTGAAATCGAATACACGATTACCATCAGTAGTGTTGAGAGTGCTTGTGAGCGGGCCATCAGAAAATATCGTTAAATATTTCTCAAAGACAAATGGGACTGCGTGGAAAAAGAGAAATGCATTAAGATCAGTAGCTTGTATCAGATTGTAATGTGAAATAAAGTCAAACCCGCTTTAGTGACCACCTGTCTACAAAGACCACCTGTCTACGAAGGCCACATTTGTTGTTTCCCTTGAGTGGTCGCTATAGACAGGTTTGACTGTATTTCTAAAGTATTAATATACAAGTTTCAGAATATGTTTACAATACTTAGAATTGATTTATAATTTGTAGAGAGGGCGTTAAAAATTAAAATAAAATGAATCAAAAAATACATGTATATATTATAACGAATGTTTTCAAAATTCTTCTATCCCAGGAGTTCAGCCAGCCTTCCTGAGTCTCCGAGAGGAGGGGGGGGGGGGGGGGATTTTTTTACAATTTTCCTCCATCGACCCCCCCCCCCTAATCAGATTAATTTCCATGCGTTGTTGTTTTTGTTTTTATTAATAAGGGAAACCCTTTCGTTGAATCCAAGTATGCCAGAATATGCCTTAAAAATAGTTCATGTTTGTAAATCTACCTAGTTCGTGTCCCATGACCAATTTTCCATTCGATGCTATGTTAACGTACAGCTGTGATCCTCCATCCGGGTCTTGTGTGATGTAATAAGGTGTCATCGGATCATCACTGTCCCGGGTGTAGCGTGGACCTTGTACTGTGACTTGGATCTCGATGGATCGTCCAACCTCTGCATGGCCGATGAACAGACAAAGATGATGGAAATAATTATAATGAAATGTGGTATGCACATGCTATTAAAGACCGTCAACTCTACTGGGCCAGAAGGGATTATACCACCCGGCCAGGTCACCGACAGGTGGCTATCTCATCAACTCAGCTCTCAACTAACATAAGAAAAAGAGGATCATGGGGGACCAACAAGCACCGATTGGGGAAGTTTTCTATATAGAGGGAGCAAGTAGCTACAAGTATGGACAGTGGGGCTTTTCTAAACATATGACCTAAGACCCAATCCCAGAAACTATCCAATTATCATCATTATCATTATTTTTATCATTATTGTTATCATTATAATGATTATTACACATGTAGTACTATGTTGTTGTTTTTATTCAGTAGGCTACAGGCCTATCATTAAAAGGGATCATCAATTATGATAATAAACAAGTGGACAAGGTCAGGACTGGACAAGGTCATCAATTTAAATGGTTTAATTTACATAAAATCAAAGATTTAGCCATTACTTCGAACAGTTACGGTCATATCAATCGTTACAGTCCCTCGGAGAGGACTTAAAGCCGTCGGTCCTCTGGTTGCTAGCAGTCAGGTAAAATAACAACCAACATTACCACAATTTGACAAGCAAGTCTATTTTGATTATTTTCAATGAAAACATTGTCGGGGATAAGATGTATATGATGTTCCTTGAAACCAGGCCCAGGTCTATACAAAATATAGTTTCGTAATTTAAAAATACATTTTAGATTAGTCAATATGGAATATTTACCATCGATGTTGGTGGTGATTTGAATGACGATCTCCGTTCTCTCTCCTGATTCCTTTTTTCGAAGGATTGTCTGTTCGGTAGTTGTTTTTGTTGTTGTTTGTCAATTGATTTGGAAAAGGAAAAACAGTATTTGTAATATTGTTAGAAATGTGGTTTAAAGTTTCCCCAAACAGAAAGGTATCAAAATCATCGATGAAGATGTAAATTGTAATGATTATAATATATCAAAATCGTATAATACTGTATCCAAAGATTTTAATATCTATCAAGTTTAAATGCCAAAATAGCATGAGTTTCAAACATAAAATGGAAAAAGTGGATCAGTAAAAAAGAAGAATAGAAACAAATAATGTGAAGAAGAGGAAGAACTAAAATAGTAAGGAGAAGACCGGCATAAAAATGAAAGCACCGGGGCACCATAATTAAATAGTGTATTTTGCATAACAAAGGACAAGAGAAAGGACACAGAAAATAACCATTATCGTCATTGTTGTGAATCATAAGAGAGCACTTAATTATCAAACATATTTCTAAAGCGGTTTAAGAATAACTTACCAGAGAAAATGTGATTCCAACCTTTGAGAAGAGGGCTATGACCTCGATAAGGTTTGTAAAGGAAAGGTCAGTATCATCAAGGTGAGTCAAAATATCATTCTCCCTACAACAAAAAAGATCGAGAGAATACCTGAATCAGGATTACATAACGAATACAATGTTCAAAAGATGGATGTCGTATCAAAATCAGTATTCAGGATTGTGCTAATGTTTTAAACGTTTAACACACAACACCTGTTTATATTTTTTTCAAATATTAATAGGGTAGGACAGACTCATCGAATATGGTTTTTACTGGTATAGTAAAAATCTTTATACGAAGCCACAGAAAGGGGGCAGGACAAGAAAGGGGGCGGGACAAGAAAGAGAAGAAGGGACAGGATAAGAGAATAGAAGAAGGGGCAGAACAAGAAAAGAGAAGAGAAGAAGGGGGCAGGACAAGACTCTTACCCTGCCTCCTTCCTATTTTCTCTTATCCTGTCCCTTCTTCTCTACTCTTATCCTTCCCCCTTCTCTTCAGGTTAAGAGAAAATAGGAAGAGGCAGGATAAGAAAACATAATGAAGGGGGCAGGACAAGAGAAAAAAGGAAAGAGGGAGGATAAGATAAGAGAAGAAAAGAGAAGAAGGGGTAGGATAAGAGAGTAGAAGAAGGGGGTAGGTCAAGAGAAGAGAAGAGAAGAAGGGGCAGGACAACACTCTTATCCTGCCTCCTTCCTATTTTCTCTTATCCTTCCTCCTTATTCTCTTCTTTTATCCTGCCTCTTTCCTGTTTTCTCTTATCCTGTCCCTTATTCTCTTCTTTTATCCTGCCTCTTTCCTATTTTCTCTTATCATGTCCGTTATTCTCTTCTTTTATCCTGCCACTTTCCTATTGTCTCTTTTCTTGTCCATTATTCTCTTTCTTTTATCCTGCCTCTTTCCTGTTTTCTCTTATCCTGTCCCTTATTCTCTTCTTTTATCCTGCCTCTTTCCTATTTTCTCTTATCCTGTCCATTATTCTCTTCTTTTATCCTGCCTCTTTCCTATTGTCTCTTTTCTTGTCCATTATTCTCTTCTTTTATCCTGCCTCTTTCCTATTTTCTCTTATCCTGTCCCTTATTCTCTTCTTTTATCCTGCCTCTTTCCTATTTTCTCTTATCCTGTCTATTATTCTCTTCTTTTATCCTGCCTCTTTCCTATTTTCTCTTTTCTTGTCCATTATTCTCTTCTTTTATCCTGCCTCTTTCCTATTTTCTCTTTTCCTGTCCATTATTCTCTTCTTTTATCCTGCCTTTTTCCTGTTTTCTTTTATCCTGTCCCTTATTCTCTTCTTTTATCCTGCCTCTTTCCTGTTTTCTCTTATCCTGTCCCTTATTCTCTTCTTTTATCCTGCCTCTTTCCTATTTTCTCTTATCCTGTCCCTTATTCTCTTCTTTTATAAGAGAAGAGAAGAAGGAGGCAGGATAAGATAAAAGAAGAGAAGAAGGAGTCCGTCTAAAGTGCCCAAGATAAAGATATTTTTTTTGTAGCTAACATGACATGACACTTTGCCGATATTATTCTAAAGAAAAGGTTGATTTCTCGGGAGAGGTAAACAATTATCTGTGAGCGTTATCGTTGTTCTTTTGCAAGCGTGGAAGCACACCAGATAACTAAAGTTCTAATCATTTTGATGATTCCAGAACCTTGCAATACACACCAATATACTGATTTGCTACCTGATCAACTGATCGATTCCACACAATTTCTTTCACGATGCAATCGCATGACCAGAACTCAACTTTATCTTTGTACTCGATAACTTGTCTTTTGTAAAGGTATATGTATTCCAAATATATCATCACACTGATCACAGTGATAACAATTTAATCATTCATCATACTTACTGAAGCTTTGCATGATGAGCGAATGTATCTTGGAAGATTCTGGCGATTCTGTAGCCAAAATCATCCCTCTTGATGTGTAGCCCGAACCGATAGGGGGAGCTATTTGGGAAGGACTTGGTAAATAAATATTGTTTCCCAGGTTCTCTTGGTCGCTTCCTGCTTCGCTCTCCTGCAGATACAGACACAAATCAAAAACTTTTCACGGACTATATAGAGCCCCACTAGAGCGAAACCAAGGAGCATTGTTCTCTTTATTAACACCATGATAAAGGAGAAATCAAAGTTCAATTTTTGTAGTACTTTCTGGCAACTCTGAACCGCTATAATGGTGAGACCTTTAACATGAATGTATAAACTGTAATCAGATTATTACCCTGCCCTACAGCTAAGAAGCCAACATTCACATCGCCAAACCGACTCCGCATCGACCGATTCCTGACCTTACGAAGAATTTGGTATAATTTCGGTCTACTGTGGTGGTGGTGGTGGTGGTGGTGGTGGTGGTGGTTATTTTACCTGACTGCTAAGAAAGCATAAATGCTTGTAAGTAGGCAACTAGATGGCCGGCGATGATTAATGCCTTATCAAAGGGCACTAGCGCGTGTCGGTCTGGTCCCGGTCTGGTCTCGGTTTGGTGTTGGTCTCGTCGGTGTAAATGGGTGGGAGGACTATGCTTTGATAGGGTAAATTTAAAATTAAAAATGTGGCTTGAATCTGTAACCTAGACCAATTTGAAACACTCATAGCAAAGCTCTTTCCAGAGTTTGATATCCCTGGTTCGATGGAGGTCATGCCTTGTGGCTTGTGCAGTATTCAACCGTGATCGCAAACAAAGATTGTACGCCCTATAGAGCGTCAGCAAATGGCTTATTCGCAATTAACGACTTTTCAGGAGTCGCTAGAGTTCTATTTTTAAAAAGAGTTCCGCTGCTCATTTAAACATGAACTTTTAAGGAATATAAATTTCAGATTCAACTTACCTGATTCCAAGGTAAACTAAAGGTAAACGATTCAACGATGTGCTGAGCGTCGTGTGCTATTTCGTCAACCAATCCAACGATGCGGTCTCCCACCTCCTTAAGGCCATCCTCGATGTTGTCTCCAAACTCCTCAATGCCGTCTACCACCTCATCAACGCCATCCTCGACTCGGCTCACTGTATGAACGATGCTATCGGCCACCTCCTTAAGGCCATCCTCGATGCTGTCGGCCACCTCCTTAAAGCCATAATCACAGCTGTCTCCCTCCTCCTTAAGGCCATCCTCACTGCTGTCTCCCACCTCCTTAAGGCCATCCTCACTGCTGTCTCCCACCTCCTTAACATCATCCTCACTGCTGTCTCCCACCTCCTTAAGGCCATCCTCACTGCTGTCTCCCACCTCCTTAACATCATCCTCACTGCTGTCTCCCACCTCCTTAACATCATCCTCACTGCTGTCTCCCACCTCCTTAACATCATCCTCACTGCTGTCTCCCACCTCCTTAACATCATCCTCACTGCTGTCTCCCACCTCCTTAACATCATCCTCACTGATGCCTCCCACCTCCTTAGGGTCATCCTCGATGCTGTCTCCCTCCTCCTTAAAGTCATCCTTACTGCTGTCTACCACCTCCTCAATGTCGTCTACCACCCCCTCAACGCCATCCTCGACTCGGTCCACTGTATGATCGATGCTGTCTGCAATACTCTCATTACCATCCTCGACTACGGTCAGTACTGTATGATCGACGCCTGAAAACACTCCTTCCTCGACCGCCTCCACACTCTCTGTTACAGCTGGAGACTCCATCGCATCTAGAGAAGTCGTTTAGTATAGCTAATTGCCAAGGGATCCGATGATAAAGCTTGGAGGAGTATAGCCTATATTATGCCCTATACTGGGCGGTGTAGCTCCCTTTACTAAAGTAAATAAAAATATAATGATCTCTTCACACTACTCAGTACTTGTCTGGTCACTTTAAACAAAATATATAAATTCAGATTCCTCAAGTTCAGGAGACAAATATAACACTTAGAACACTTTTAATCTTAGATCGCTAGTAGTTTTATCTTGATTTAAAGATAACGAAAATAAATTGTCCACCGTTGAACGAAATGATCATTCCAGGACGCGGTTTGAACTTGATTGATGAGAAATATGAATCTAGGAATTGACCCGGGGAATTGACGCAGCTAGCTGGACTATGATGAAGTGGTGTGACTCTTTATACAGTTTGATGTGAAATGATTTCGTCACTTATTTAGCTTTCAATCCGTCTGAAAAGGTTTCGCGACATCACTAAAAAAAGAATCGTGATAATGATTTCAGTTTCGGGGTTTCCCCATATACACCACACAGGCATGAAGGGGAACATATATGAAAAGAAAAAGAAAAGAAAAATCGAATCTGGCGATGTATACAAACATGCGAACATTGACAGTCGTGTGTAATACACGTCCTCCGAAGTAAAAATGAAACAATTTAGTCTCTATAAACAGACCTTAAAGGTAGTGTATCCCTTTTGCAGCCAACTCCAAATTCTGTAGAAATTATGCAAGGAAACCCGTTTACATGGATATTCACGTATCTCGTTTCCCAGAATGATCCTGTTTCTAAATATTGCGAGCGAGTGAAATGAACGAGTGTGGTAAAAATGTAATATTATATATAAAATATGCGATTTATTCGAGCAACGAGGTGCCTGAATATGACGACATTCGGGCAACTCGCTGGGAAATAGAAGGATATTCGGGCACCTCGCTAATAAAATATGGACTTGGAGCCTGAAGGTATATATTCAGGCACTTCGCGGCCTGAAATCAACCAGTTCGGCTGTTTCTAAATGTAGCGAACGAGCGAAGCGATCGATAAGGAAAGATATCTTATTGAATTACAATGTTGATCCCTCATAAAAATACATAGCGGTTTTTAATGCTTGTGTTTCGTGAAGCTGACGTTATTCCAAAGTAAATTTTAGTAATACTAAGTTTCTCTCGCGGCACCCCTAGAGATATCTTACGGCACCCCGGTTGGAAAAAAACGCTGATATATATATACACTGTCGCTCATATAGTTGGTTTTTTTTTTTACCCCAATTTATGGCATTATTTCGACAATGATTTATACCTAATAGATCTAGATAATAGTATACATTCTCAGATTTTATTGAATAATAATTTGCCATCATGGTTCAGTGGCCAAGCAATGACCTCGTAACTGTGAGGCCCCAGAATCAAAACCGTGTCGATGTGCGATATTAGTGCCCCTTTGTGGGGCATTAATCCTCATTACTGTCATTTATGACTTAAGGGCGTAGGTCCCCTAGTTGATAAGCATAGTAGCATACACATGCCTTAGCAGTCACGCAAAACAAAAACTGGCAAATTATTATTCAATAAAATCTGAGAATGTATACTATTATCTAGATCTATTAGGAATAAATCATTGTCGAAATAATTCCATAAATTGAGGTTAACAAACAAAAAAAATCCAACTATATGAGCGACAGTGTACTATACAACTAGAGACATGATAGGGTCTGATAATATCGAGACTAAATCTTGTCGACATGCTGTCTGTTCCATCTCATTTATCGAATTTTCATTGTTATTTCAATTGTGTAAATAATAGCAATGTTCAGACGGGGTTTTCCTAGTCGGTGTAAGTTTAGCCCCTGCACCAATAGATATTCTATAAATATTTGACTTCCACCATTAGTTGTCCATACGTTATTCTCGAACCAACTTGCCACGATTAAGTTAACACGACCTTCCATCGACCCAGTCTTACTCAGCGTAACTTCCGGAAGTGGAGGCCATCCGCATCTAAACCGGGCGAAATCTCCTCTTTTTTTTTGGTGTGTGTCTGTTTTTATTAGTAAATCAAAAGAAATCACAATATTTACAAATAATTTACATAATTAGATACAAATTCACTTAACAGAATTTTCATTTTCGATCGTAAACAAACAACCCTTGTGAGAGGTCACATATACTCAAAGTGCCAAGTGAGAGCATTCCCATGATCAACTTACGCTACCCTATAGTCGTTTTATATCGCGGTACTCCTTTACAAAAGTCGTGGTAAGGTCGGCGTTTGGACGATTGTTCAGACGGTCACTACGCCGACCTTTACGCCGACCAAAATGTCCATCGTGTGAACACGGCTAATGCAAGTGGCCCAAATTCTGATGCATATAATTGCCAATTCGCTAGTCGTCAAGGTTGCTGGTTCCAAACAGGGAGGTGGAAATACCTCCCTGTTCCAAACAACAGAGCAAGTTCGCGCGAAACTAATTTTTGTCGGCGTAAAGGTCGTCTTTAGAACATGGCTTTTGGCTTGGTTTATTCAACCAATATTACACAAGTCCAATATGTACATTCTTTTTCCGTGACCACCCCCCCCCCCTCTCGTTTTTCCTCTCCCCTTCCCTTTCTTTCTCTTTCTTTCTTACTCATTCCATATCTCTCTTCCTTTCTCTCTCTCTTCCCTCTCTATCCGTATCTCTGTCTTTCTCTCTCTCTCTCTCTCTCTCTCCTGGCCTCCCTCTTCTTAATCCCCATCTCATAATCTTATCTCACTTAATTTTAGTCGTCAGCTCTCATTATTTTGCAAACATTGGAATCTCAATAGCAATCATCAATTACAATATCTTTCTTTATTTTACATCTGTTCGTTTCAGAGCACGTACAAAAGGGCATACGATTACCAGAAACACACTAAATTCACGTGGAAATACTTCTTTAATTTGTTAATAAAATATTATTCAAATTCTTGCATATTACAAGCTCAAATCATAATGACATCATATTTCATATCAAGTTGTTCATTTACAAGAAACAATAATTTATATCCTGAAATCAGTACATTTGATTTGGCTGTCGATACAATTACGACATCTATTTTTGTTGATTATCAAGGTTGACTGAATAGAGAGAGACCTTTTTCATGAGAACTACCAACTACACAACACTTAAAACCTATATACATTATTTACACAAAAGATCAAATAGGATATATTTTCTCTCTTTGTTTCGTTCATCGGTCCTTCCAACAGTGCATGTCTTTTTTTGCCTACTACGGATAATGATGGCAATGTAAACAAAACAAAAGTAAGCAAAGTTTCTTAGAAACTACAGCAAGTGCAACTTTCTCATACAGAGAATGGTTTAAGAGGACATAATTATATGCCCGTGAAAATAATATAAATATCATACAATTTACAAATGCTATTTACAAGTGGAACCTATGTGCAAGAAGCGTGCATTTGTTAATGAAATTATTAGTACTCTTGTAAATAATTGTGATTAACATGTACATATATTTCAAGACAAATCATTTCTTCGAAATGATATTAGGCAATATTTCTGGGTGTAATCTCAAGAATCGTGATCAGAAAAACGTCTTATTTACTTGATATTATAATAAAACATATTGCAGTAAGAATATGAACACTCATATCATTAAACTAAGTTATGTACAAAAATAACGAATTATTTATTTCCTGCCTGAAGGCTCCTTAATTTTAATCACATTTTACGTACCTTTTCTAACCGTGTAACCATGCAATCATGTTAAAAGATCAGCAAATAAATGATAATAATAATCACAATAATAATAAAAACGGTGCTTATAAAGCGCTTTGCACCCAAAGCCTTTAAGCACCGAATTCCGATTCAACTTTCAATATTGCAATTAATAACATGTATCCTACAAATCTGTCAATTCATTTTAAAGGGATCATCTGTAGGTGCTGACATATATAATTAGAACAATAGTATTGCAGGTTCTTCATTCTTAGCCACAGAATAAGCGAAAAGCAAAGCGAATGAAAAAAAAGGAATATTCTCACATGTTCACAGGTACGTTTGTGGTACAATATTTGGCAAGGGGGCATGAACCCAAATTTGTGACAACATATTTTGTGTGACTACGCTATGTCAGACTTGGATTTGTAACCCGAAACTTCAACAGATCACATTATTTACAAGAACCTAAAACAATTCGTATTACTCCCGACAATGCTCATGAAATAGAATGTTACAATAACCTTGAAAATGACTTTGATGATGACCTTGCTGATAACCTTGTAGATGATCACACCCTTGAGGATTTGACACCAGTGACATCGAAAGAGCCACTAGAAGGAACTGAACTTGGACTCACGCATTGAGACAAATTCAGTGTTCCTGTAGCCCTTTCATAGACTAGATATTCATCTGAAGAGAGAGAGAGAGATCGGAAAAAATAGTTGAATTCGAGGCAAATATTCATTATGAATCCCTATTCTCTGCTTGAACAGAATCCGAAAAGAAATGGCTAATCCCCCCCCCCCCCCCCATCCGTTGTGCAGCGTGTGTGCAGCGTGTGTGCAGCGCTTTGTAACTACAAGGAAAAGGCGCTATATCAAAATCTTTTGGATTGGATTAGATTATCAAGATAATATCTTCCCTAAGGTAGAATCGAACATCCCAATCAACTTTTCACAGTTGTACTTTGTTCTACTAATAAAACAATTGCTATAACGCCCTCTTTCGCTAGAAGACAAGAAAATAAGGTACGCTAAAAATTATTACAGCTTATTGTGAGGAGAGAATTTGACAAAAACTTTCTAATATTTGAAGCTTTCTCCCTAGTAAGACTTATATTATGTGAATATTCCATTAAGAAATTCAGACTGTAGTATTTCATCTTTCCAATTGGACCATGCATTGTGACATAGTATGACTCAAAGACATAATATAACAAGCAGTTGGTAAAAACATTAGCAATATCAAAAGAACAAGGGAAAGTCATGGTACCTTTTGTTCCTTTTTTAATCAGTATCTCAATATTCTCATTCAGTGGCAAAAGCAAAAATAATTGATACAAATGGGTGCGGCAGAATTCACATAGCCTCAAATTTTAGTTTTTGACTTTATTTTAAGTCATTTTCATCGTCTGCTTCATATACTATACCGCTAAAGACTTCCCCCTCTTTTTCTTCATCATTATCGTTATTATTATATTACGTTTGGGAAGGGGGGTATAGCGGAAGGTCTTGATTTGATACACCCTATTGATAGTTACCTTGACGTTCCACTGACTTGAACACGAAAGTGCCATCACTTCTTGATATCTTGTCAAGTATGCATGCTAGATCGGGATTATAAGGATCCTTCAGCGGCTGAAAATAAACAAAACATGCAGAACATCATTAATTTAACTGTAAAACAATGTAAATTGAAATATATATTGTCAAACTAATCATTTTATCATGACTTGCAGTTTCAAGTAATCAAAGTGCCAAATACTTAGGCAGTTTTTTTCAGTGGCATGTGCTGTGTAGTATTGATGGTAAACTACACTGTAGACAAAAAATTGTTCATTGGTAATTTTTACGTATTTTTTCCATGTAGAATTTACTTGAAAACATTAGTTTTGCCACTTACGCACTAAATTTAAGTCTTGCTAACTCAAACTTTCAATTTAGTAAAACATACGTGGAATATTTAAGAAAAATCAAATACATCAGAACTTTAAGTAATTTCAGCTTGTATTAATTTAGTAATTTTATCTCAAAATCAGAAATTATACGTATTACTCAAACAATTTATGTTGATTATTCTTATCTTTTTAAAGTAAGGACCGATGCAGTGCGTAATAGAAATATTTACATAATTTCTGAATATTCATTAAGACCAAATTAAACTCTTTTTTAAATAAAACAAGTTTTTTTTGTGGTTGAATGAAAATTTAAGGACTTTAAAACATTTACTAATTCATTTAACATGGCTAAGCAAAGACAAGACAATTTTTAATTCTTACCCAGTTCAAAACAAATCAAAAATTGATATTTCAGGAAATTGTCAACCAATTTTCCTTTTAAGATGCTACGATCAAGTATATATAAAATTTGGAGCCTTTCAATATGTGTCGAATTGAAGCGTATGTGTTAGTGATTAGTGATTAATCTTAAATAGAAGTAGTGAATGATTAGTGAATGTTACTTGTTAGATTAGATGGGTACCAAATCGTGCAATATGTAATCCTATCATATCTTTTTTTTTTAATTATCTAAAATGATTACAATACATAAATTATTTACGTTAATGTAACTCGATTTAACTGATTAAAAATTTATTCAGCAAAATAGGTAAATTCTACTTAAGATGCCGTAGGTAATATTTACTTAATAAAAATAAGGCAATTATTTTCCTCAATTTTATTGAGTTATTTCGACTATTATTTGTTTACAGTGTAACTCTCTTCCCTTGATTTGAATCCAATGACCGGGGAAATATTATATCATATCTGTAAAGCGCTTAGAGAAATTTGTATTCAACACTATATAAAAGCGGATTTTTATTATCATTCTTATATATTAAGGAAGGGTCCTTGGATTACGATTGATCTAAACTTTGTGAGAATGCACCTCACAAACATGATTCAAAATTTCACTTGAGTTTCTTTAGGGGGATTTTAGCATGGATACAGAATCTCTGGAGGTTGAAAGATTATCTTGAACTATTAATTTCAAATCACGGGGATCAAGAGAGACAAAACGTTTTAATAATTTGGAAGATATAGACCGGTAGTGGTAAAATTCCAATTCGAGGGTTTTGGGTGCAAAATATCCATTCAATATTGTTCAAATATTGCCTTCAGAGATTTAGATGGCAAAACTTCAACCTAAATTCGCAAAAAACAGAAATATATGCCCAAATGTTCAATGTTGAAGTGCATTCGCGAAATCTATCCAGGCCGGATCGATATGATAATTTACCAAATATATCAATTAGTGGGCGGTTTCCCAGAAAAATTTGTATCATCACGTATTAGTCAAAACATATTCTTTCATATGATTGGTAATAAGAGCTTCCATTTCATATCTTGAGAGGGGGGGGGGGCGTTTCTGGTCTATATAAAACTGTTCAGTTGTGTACCTTCATGTTGTTCTGTACTGCGTCGTATAGTGTACTGGTGTTAGCATGACGAATTGCACAGAGTTGACCTTGTGATTGCTGGCCTATGACTACATAGAAGTCCAAGTAGAATTGAGCTGGAGAAGAAAAGCAAATATAATCTGTTTAAATTTCATGTAAATATAATCTTTCTTGATATGCAGCTGAACTTGATGAACATTATAGGCCAACAACTGAACATGTATAATTAAGCCAAACAAATAATCATCATCTTTAACACTGTAATCATCAATATATTCATCATCATCGTCATCATCATAAACATCCCCATAAAAATCACCTTCATCATTATTACCATAAACATCACCATCATCATCGTCATCATCATCATCATTTAATAATATACCGTCAATATCACCATCATCATCTTCATCATCATCATCATCATCACCATCATCATCATCATTGTCACTATCATCAACATCATCATTGTCATCATCATCATCATTGTCATCATCATAAGTACTATCAGCACCATCATCATAAGCAGCACTCTCATCTCAATCATATTGAGTAACCATGGTTACTGACCTCTTTGATCGATGTATTTTCCCATGGTCACTCTTTCTCCTGAAGTATTGAGATAGATCTGAGGAACATCATCTTCATCTTGACAGATGAAAGACAGTGCTGATGTGCTAACTTTGTAGGGCCTTCGACTGCAAACGATCTCCGTATGCACTATTTCCACTAGAACTATAATATCAATACAAAATAAAAAATAATGAATGAAAGCAAATACCAAAATCGTAGTTTTGAAAAATTAGATTTACATTTATTTATTTGTCTATTTGATTATTCATTTATGTATTAATTTATTTGTTTAATCGTTGATTTATTCATTCATTTATTAAGTTTCAGTCACTAAATTATAAATATTTCAATGTTTTTTATTTCGTGTAATATCCCGCTCAATACAATTTATGGTCGTATTCTTTTGCTGTTGCTGTAGATTGCTGCTGTTTTAGTGAGTTTATCTTCTTTTTTTTTTTTTTTTTTTTTTTTTTTTTAGTTTGTATTATTATTATTATTATCATATTATCACGGGGGGGGGAGGGGGGGGGGTGTCCTACTTACCTTCATCATCTATGGTGACCCGTATCGTTATCTTCTCGAGATGAACCTTATCACCCTCTCCACATGTTCTCAGAATTGTCTGGTCAAGGAAAGAGAGTGCAAGCAAAAAGTGAGTTAAATTCTTACCCTTATACAAGCGTCAAAAACGATCGCAAAGTCTTTCAAGAAATCAACTGAAGATCAGTTCAAAAACCCTACTGACTTGCCTAGAGAAATATTGTTAAGATTGTGTAATACGTCATTGTAATACCCGCACATTTAAAAGGCGATAAACAAGTTTAATGACATTGCGTTAGGTTGATTTTTTGACAGTATTTGCGATCCTGTTGTTAATATTAGAGATTGTATTAATCATGGTATTTGTATGACTGTCGGAAAATAGCACTGTTATAACTGTGTGTGAAAGAAAAGAACAGCTTTAAAGCCCCACTGCACTACTTATAGCTACTTGCGCACCCTATTTAGCAAACAATGCCTAATCGGTGACCATTGGTCCCCCATGATCCCATTTTTTCTTATTTTAATTGCATGTGAGCTGATTTGGTGAGATAACCACCTGTCAGTGATCATGCAGGGAGGTCTAATACCTCCTGACCAATCTAGTGCAGATGGGCTTTAAATGGAAATACATGTACTGGAAAATAACGTATGTAATTCAAAGTACATTACACACGATCGCAACTTTTTTTTCAAAAATCAACTCAAGGGAAATTTCAATACCGATTTGTATGTCCCATAAAAACCATGAACAGATTAATAAATATGTAATTTTCATGATTGCACATTGCCCTATGTGACGCACACGGCTTTTGAAATTCCTGAGGTTGATTTTTTATAAAGTTGTTGCTATCTTGGAATGAATTTTAATGTTATATCAAAACGTGAACAAGATATTATAACAGTCATAAATGAGAGCGACAAATTTCAGACGTAAACGCAGTCCATGCAATCAGACAGCAATCTTTATGGTCATTTTGTGCACTATCACAGCTACTTGCTTCTCACCCAACAATGCATCCTATTTCATTATTCATTTCATTTTCTAAGCAAATAACGACAAATATCGAATATGGAATAGATATAGATATGATTAAGGTAACTTACCAATGTGAACGTTATCTCAATGTCCATGAAGAGCTCCAGAATCTCACTGATGTCTAATGTGAGTAATTCTCTGTCATTGAGATGGGTTAGTGTATCAGACTCTCTGCTCGAAATGAAGACAATAGGGAGAAAGAGAGAGAGAGAGAGAGAGAGATGTGGAGAGAGAGAGAAAAAAGGATAAAGAGAGAAAGAGATAGAGAGAGAAAGATAGAGAAAATGGAGAGAGAGAGAGAGATAGAGAAATTGAGAGAGAGAGAGAGAGAGAGAGTGATATGAGAGAGAGAAAGAGAGAGAGGGAGAGAGATAGAGTGTGAGATAGAGATAGAGTGAGAGAAGAAGAACAAAGAGAGAAGAGACAGAATTAGAGAGGGGAGGCAAATAAGAACAAAGAGGGAAGAGGTTAATAAATATGATAAATTTGACAAGTTAAGTGTCATGTTAATACACTACCCGTATTTTAGTATCCTCAGTCCATGGTTTTATACAGTACGTAGTACCGAAGTATGACTTCTAACTGTTAATAAACTCAAATAAAGTTTCAAATGGGAAACACAGGTTCATTTCATTCAATTTATGAAAATCGACACTATAAAACAAGTAATGCATTATAATTTTAATATGTGGTTTTCTTCATTTCTGCAAATTTCATAATGAATTGATATGAGGGGCTATAGTTGCCTTCGTTTATTATATCAATGTAAATTGAAAGCATTTTAATTAGCACACCTACACAACATACAAAGAAACAAAAACATGAACAAACAGATAACCATCGTATGTGAACAGACGTACCTTAGACCAGCCTTATGAGCTGCTGTATCGATGAGTACCCTGGCAAGTGTATAGCCTCTCTCTGATTTATTGAGACGAGCACCAAACGGGCATGGGGTGTCAAATTGATGGAAACGAGCCGGGAGATGAACATTGAACCCTTCCAGATCATAGTCCTTGTCATCATGATGATGGTGCTGGAAAGCAGCAAAGAAAGAATAGATGGTCGATAGAGAGTTTCTCATGGGAATATTTTGATAATATGATAAATACAATAAAACTGTTATATAACGACCACTCAAGGGAGACTTGAAAAGGGGTCTATCTGTAGGCAGGTTGTCTTTACATATAAGGTCCTCTCAACGGCAAGTTCAAGTTCAACGACAATAAGGACTTTTAGATTTGCACAACGACAACGTGGATTGCTACGATCGACGTCCTTTTAATGCACTGCCTTGAATGGACGTCACACGTATCAGTCCACGCAAATCTAAAATTCTCTAAAGACCATTCAAGGTAAGCAGAAAATGTGGTCTTTATAGACAGGTGGTCTATCTGTACAGGTGGTCGCCGAGGCAGGTTACACTGTATCTAATAAGCATTATTTAGATGTAGAATATACTATCTCTCCTGTTCTCATCATTTTGCCGTTATCCTGTAACTCAAAGCTCAATGAAATGACATTCTCATTCTACGATGTAATAACTCATTGCATTTCTAGTTTGACATAATGGATAGGTGAGATTCGAGTTTGGATCTATCATACAAACTATTTTCCGACTTAAAAAGTTGAATGATTAAAATATCTTATAAAAAAGGGGAACTTATTGAGAGAATGTTAGATCATTTCAGCAGTTGGCCTGCACATGGCATAATACCATAATTATTATTACTATAAAAACAAAACAAAGATTATACACTCACCTGATGTGGCATCACACTGTGAACTACGTCTTGTATTTTATGGCCTATTTTACCAAAGAATTTCCCCAGGCCATCGGGTTCGTCACACCCCTCCTCCTCGACGCCCTCCTCGGCTTCCGTCGTCTGAGTGTTGACAGGAATGATCGGGACACCGACCACCTGTACCTGGCTGAATGACACGTCTGTATTCTCGATGTCTTCGCTCAGGCAATGGTCTCCTTGCTCTGGTTCGTCACACCCCTCCTCATCGAATCCCTCCTCGGCTTCCGTCGTCTGATCAGTGTTTTCAGGAATGATCGGGACATTGACCACCTGTACCTGGCTGAATGACACGTCTGTATTCTCCAAGTCTTCGCTCAGGCAATGGTCTTCTTGCTCTGGTTCGGAGGAACGTTCGCGTTCGATATCGGGCTTGGATTTCTTGGTTGAGGAGTCCTTCTCGAAAACGCTACTATCAAGAAAGAATGAATTGTCCGAGTCTATTGTTTGTGCCCGCTCAAATTGTGGGGATAGGGAGGGCACTTGATCTGCAAAAACTCTAGGGGATGCATTTCCCAGATGCAGACAGCTTTCCAGCTGGTTTGCCACCAGTGTTCGCGCTGAAACCTGTCGCTTGATCACAGCCTTCTCCTCGAAATTCACAGAAGATCGTTTTGTCTGCTTGTTTGGTACAGCCATCTTGGAACTGCTGTTTAATTCTCTTAAATCGAAATAAAAACTATGTTATAGTCGTAGATTGATACTTGAAAGTTCTTCTGTTCTGTAGTTGATCGGTATCTTTGGAGCTAATGAGCAGTAAGCTATTCGAGTCCTATTTATCCTTTTCACCCGTCACACATATCAATGCGCATTGCACTCAATGGTATGTAATAATCAGAAGGGAAATCCCGGAAAAATACAAAGAAGCGGAAGGGAAAGAAGGCGTGGAAAAAATGACGTAGGCACAAACGGTGACTGGCCTGGAGTGACGTGTGCAAAAAGATGAATGTGAGACCAATCGGTGTCTAGCACAATAATATAGTTATATCTTGTGACCTGTACTTTAACGCGTTCAATCAGGTAACTCGATATAGGTTGGGTGTGAAGGCAGTCTGAAGAACCACGTGATTAGGTATAAAGTGTCCTATCACGTGTCATAAGACTTTGTGTCCTATTTTCCCTCTATTAACACAGCCTAATTATCCCATTTTGGGTATCGGTCGGTCTGAAAAACTACTTTGCATGTAACAATATATGCCACTTGTTTTGTTGTTTCTGTAATGTTTTTCTTAAACTCCCCATCAACAATATTTGCATACTTGATGCTACTACTACTACTACTAGTACCGTGCGCGTCTGTAACCCAGCTAACACTTACAGTGGAAGTTACAAACTGATTCAGCCGAGGACGCGGCCCGGGGACGCGGGTCCGAATCTGAGTCACGTCAATCGGATGGTGACGTTAAAGGTCGGTCCCCAGACGTTAATAATCATTACTGATTGATACATGTCTGTAAAACACACACACAGATACACACACACACACACACACACACGCACACACACGCACACACACACACACTACTACTACTTTTCTACTTCTAGTCGTAATTGTGAAGACAAACATATCAATTCCATGTATAGGCCTTATTATCCTATAATGGTATGTTACTCGGTTAGTTCATTTAATATAAGTTCATTAAAAAAAAAGTTAGGTGATTATATTCAAGACACCAATTAGATCGTTGTATACGCATAAGAGTAAAAATCACTCTAAAAGTTGAAGATAAATCTTACATTAGAAGTGGATAGCGAACCAAACAATTTTTAACCGCGTACAAATTGACTGGTTCGTGGGTATGGTGAAGTCCGTCACCACATCGACCACAGGCTTTTATGATACGCATTTTCCTCTTCGAACTAGGATGAGAATAGATCATTCGAGGAAAATTTTCCATCTTCATTCATGGCCAGTAAATCATAAACGTGAGCGTTTTGTTTCTCTAATCCTGACGTCAAAGCTAATGAGGAATGCCTTTCTGAATCATGCTGCATCGTATCGTCATAACATCTCCTGGCATTTTCACCACCAGGGGCGGATCTAGGGGGGGGTCGGCGGTTTAACCCCCCCCCCCCCCTTGGGCGGCCAAGTGAGAAAAAAAAAGGGGGAGAAAAAGAAGAGTAAAACAGCAACACGGCGCGATTTTTGGAAAATCCTGGATCCGCCACTAGATCACCCCCCCCCCCCCCCTAGATCCGTCCCTGGTGGGGAAAAAGCTAGATCCGCCCCTGCCCACATCAATATGAAGGGTAAACCGTAAAAACATGTCATTTAATTTCCTGTGCTGCTCTAAAAATTGCATCATCCCCCTGACTGACAGAATTGTGTTATATTCAAATAAACACTGTCATAAGGCCTACAAAAAAAATTAAAAAATGATGTTTTGCCATTTAGGTGCCAAAACATGAGTCGGCCGGTCGGAATGTTTCTCCCTATTTGAGCTGATTTTTGTCAGTTTTGAATGCTTTAATTCATATTTTTTGTAATGCATCGTACAAAATATGATACATTTTTTGACCCAAATCTCACTAGAAGGATTATACAAATTGAGGTTTTGAGGACGTTATAAAAACCAAAGGGTGTCAGAGAGGGCATTGGGGCAATAATCCCGGGAAGATATCTGAAAGTTAGTCATCCTAGAATTATTCCATCCTAGGCCTATATCATTTTTGCACAACGAAGTATAGGTAAAAAGGTTGAACTTATTTCCCCCGAAAATGTGCACGTGTAGATATTTGGGTGTGTGGACGAGCACAGTCGAGCAGGGTACTCCCCTACGTTACTGGGTTGCGTGGGCGGGTCCGTGTGACGTCAACAAAATTCGATTAGATAACGGTCAGAAGTATTAAATATATATAATGTGCTGCGATAAGGATATTTCCATGGTGATATCTGACGTTGTATATATTAGCTCGTAACCAAAACAAGACTTGTCTGTACATATCGATTAGATAGCAGAGGTATTGATTTGGATGGACAAATAGACCTATATAGAGATACAGAAGAAGGAACTAGGCCTGGGTTGATGGCCCAGTGCGAAATAAAAGGAGATCATCTCTCTCTCTCTCTCTCTCTCTCCCTCTTTCTCATTCACTCTCTCTCTCTCTCCCTCTTTCTCCCTCACTCTCTCTCTCTCTCTCCCCCTCTCTTTCTCTCTCTCTCTCCCTCTCTCTTCTACTTTTTTTCGTAGTTTTTTTTTTCGTTCTTTGTCTTTCTGTTTTTCCTTGTGTATCTTTCTTTTCAACTCCTTTTTTTCTCACTGTACGTACGTCTTTTTTGTCTATCTGTCTGTCTGTCTCTCCCTGTCTATCTGTCTCTCTCTTATTTTTCTCTGCTTCCCCCTCTCCCTTCATCTCCATTCTCTCTCTCTCTCTCTCCCTCTCTCTTCCTATCTCACTCTTTTTCTTTTTCTCTCTATTATTGTTATTGTTGTGGTTATTCTTGTAGTAGTAGTAGTAGTAGTTGTCGTAAAATTGTTAAATATTTACCTGGTGAATAATCCTGCTTAATTTCGTCATCACTTTATACTTTGAGTTCCCCCTGCCCCTAGCCCCCCCCCCCCCTCTTGATAGTATGGCTAATCCTTGGACGGAGGAACATGCTGGACAGAGTAGGGAATTCGGTCATCCCCCCATGCCAGCGTATGAAAGTAGGAACCTTTGTGCAAGATTTGAAATAAGATAATTTATGTTTGTACCGTCTGGTAATTCAAACAGAATGTCAATACACATGATAAGGAGGTATGTAAATGGTTATAACAAATACAATTACAAATCTTATGGGTGGCTTTAAATCTTAATTAAAGATTACCACTATCATAAGTTTACACTGCGGTTATCAATAGTATGCAGGAAATTGTTTTATCAATCCATGTGTGGTATAATGTATGGTTTGTTTATTTTCGTCTACGTCTGTTGATCATTCAGTATTTGATATTAACGCCGATATAATAGTTTGCGTTACCTGCCGACCAACTGTTTGGCTCAAAGTACATGACTTGTATAAATATATATTCAAGAGTTCAGTTTTAAGACTGATGTTGACTACAAGGGGTTCTATCGATTCATTTACATTCTTCAATAATAACTACTGAAATTCTCGTGAGAGGTTTAAAGGTCCCCCTTATTCTCATACAGTATCTCAACATGGATCAGCATTGCCAAGTTTACAAACAGTTACAGGCAGAGTTCTCATCTGGGTGAATAGTTTCTCTATTTTCACGATTGTATTTGTTTCTAGTTCATATTCGAAGCTGTCTTTTGTAGGTCTGGATGTTGACTATAAACCTGTCAATAACCAAAGAAAGACTACTATCAAATTCACACAATATCCATAAAAAGTACTATAGTTTTCTAAATTGCATATGAAATGTAAAAGGGTCACAGAGTTTTAGTGTGATTGATGATAAGCAAACAAAAATGAAAGGCCCTTTATAAAACGACAACCCATTGTTAGGTTGTATTGACATAAGATCAATATACACACTAGCTATACCCACGCACTTTATTTGAAGCTAACTTGTTTACCAAAACAATTTGCTCAAGTTTGACTACCTATTTCCGGTCAAAGGGAAAAAAGAGTCACGTGTATAAAGGGGATTTCCCAGACAGGTGATGCAATCTCGGACAAACTTTCTCGATTGATCCCTGATGTAAGAGTAGGCCTATAGGGTCACAGAAAAGTCGCCCGTGATCGGTGCATTGAGATCGAATCATTTCCAAGTTTATTCAATGAAAAAGGTTGCTACTTCATGCCTAGTTACACAACTTGACTGACTAAAGACCGACTCCGAACCCACCAACTGTTTTCTTTCAATTGGCGGTAATGTAATGTTTTGAGCGGTCTGGTGTCGGTCAGGTGTCGGTCAGGTGTCGGTCTGATGTCGGTCTGGTGTCGGTCTGGTGTCGGTCAGGTGTCGGTCTGATGTCGGTCTGGTGTCGGTCTGGTGTCGGTCAGGTGTCGGTCTGGTGTCGGTCTGGTGTCGGTCTGGCTTCGGTCTGGTGTCGGTCTGGTGTCGGTCAGGTGTCGGTCTGGTGTCGGTCTGGTGTCTGTCTGACCGGAAAAAGAGATCATGACTGCTTCCCACTCCCAAATCACACCGACCAGATAGACAACAGTTCACCGTTTCATCGTCACAAATTCAAGTTCGCCGACATTCTACTGAATTTAATATATTTCAATGGGATTTCGACGTACTTGACTTAAGACGGTTCCTAGATGTAATTCTTTGCACCAGAGAACGTCACCAGACCAAACAAATATTTACATTAATTGTTCTAAATAGCCAAGAATTGGCCGGTTTGAAGTAGGCCTAGGTATATATGGCGAAGGTTTGTCAAAGTGTCTGAGGTACTGCACTGTCATCTTCTCAAATATGCATTAGACATGGCTGGTCCACAGTTTCAAATTTGAATTAAGCTAAATATCAAAGAAAATCGTAAAATGATGTTTATCATCCTAAAGCTATGAAGAGTGAAACAATTGGCTCAAGGTCAGAGAGACTGACTCACCAATATATGTGTTTAAATATCATGGATAAAACCATATTACGTCGACGCTATGACAATGAAATAAATACTGCACTGTTTTGTCAAAGTACACTTATTTTCGCGATTTTTTTTCTTCTCTCTCTCTTTCTCTCCCTTACTCTCTCCTTCTCTCCATCTCTCCTCACCATCTCATTCTCGTTCTCTCTTCTTCCTCTCTTTCTCTCTCTCTCTCTCTGCTCCCTCCCTTCTCTCTCTCTCTCTCTCTCTCTCTCTCTTCCTTTCTCTTTGACTCTAATTCTGTTCGCTTTTAAATGTCCTGTCTATCTAAATATTTTAGCTCCCGTTTATTACTAAATCCATCTTTAAATTTTAGTTTCAATTTCCTAATTAATTAAGGCATATCTGTATTTATCTTAGGCTTAATGAAATATGTGAAATTCTGTTTTATATGGTGTTCTCGTCCCGTTTTCTCTGATGTTGTGCATCACTAGTAGTATACATGGAGTCAGTTTAATTAAATGGCAGAATAGGAGAAAGGAGTGAAAGAACGTAAAGAGAAAGAACGGTATAGAGAAAGAAATTGAGATATGAAAAAGGAATAGAGGAGATCAAAAAACTCCACAGGCTCCCAAATATATCCTTCAATACCAGTTAATTTGCCCTTTCGACCACCTCCGGTGTTCCCACATCCCCATACCGGTGTCCCTAAATGGTCTATGGAATATCACACATCTGTGAATGAACACATGACGTCACTACTATTCAAATAACGAATCGACAGTCAAGGACTAATAACATCCTTATTACAAAATGAGTAAAAACAAAAAGAGTAGGCCCAATCGCTTGAATTTTGACATGAATCATCGTAACTTAATTTAGTAGCTACATAGTTTGAGTTAAACGCATTTTGTAACCGCAACAAAAAATAGAATTCACGCAACAAAAAATAGATTTCACGGTAGGCTGATCATTCACACTAGGAACGTTTTTTTTTTTTGGGGGGGGGGAGGGGGTGAACCTCGAGGTTCCGGGCTTTGTGGTCATTCTTCCGCTTCCGAGTAGCAGGCCGTAATTACTGCGTGCATTGCCACAAGTCACGCTAGGAAATTTGTGCCAAGTATTCCTTTAGACCTCTTTCCCCCCGTTTACTAATATTTTTTCCTCCATATTTGTATTATTAAGTATCCATTGAGGGTAGTCGTGCTATCAAGCTTTGCTTACTTTGTCAACCCGTCTGTTTGATTTTTTCGATAAGTGACAGCATGGAGATACTCTCTTATATCTCCAACCTGAACTTTAAAGGTAGTAATAATAATAATAATCCGTTTTTTTTATATAGCGCTCAATACACCGATCCAACGATGTGCCTAAGCGCTTTACAGATATATTATTACCCCGGTCCTCTGGACGGCCATGCATTATGGCTCAAGGCATGGGCACACAGAGGATTCTTTTATGTTGGGAACCGGGGTAAAATGCAATAAATTATTGAAAATGTATTGCATTTACTGTTTTTTATTTTATTTATGGAAACTGACCCCTACCCTAGCCCCCGCTGCGCACAGTCATGGTTCAGTGACAAAGCAATGGCCTCGTAACTGTGAGGCCCCAGGATCAAAACCGTGTCGATGTGCTATATTAATGCCCTTTTGTGGGGGCATTAATCCTTATTACTGTCATTTATGACTTAAGGGCGTAGGTCCCCTAGTTGATAAGCATAGTAGCATACACATGCTTTAGCAGTCACGCAAAACACACATTTTCAAATTATTATTCAATAAAATCTGAGAATGTATACTATTATCGCTAGATCTATTATTTTTAAATTATTTTTTAAATAATTCCATAAATTGGGGTAAAACTAAAATATTCCAACTTAATGAGCGACAGTGTAGTTAGAAATATTTTTGTTTACCTCAATTCATGGAATTATTTCGACAATGATTTATTCCTAATAGATCTAGCCTTCTCAACTGGCGGCGCGCGCGCCACTCGTGGCGCTTGCGGTCAGTCAGAGTGGCGCGCGGCTGTTCCAAAAAATAATAAAAAATAAATAAAAATTAAACAATTAAATTTAAGAAAGAAAAAATTAAAAATTATATTTTATAATAAAAAAACTCAGCAAAATCATAAAGTCGCAGTCAAAGTTGAGCCCAAAATGCAAGCAAGCCATTTTGTTTGTTTGATTTTCACATCATTTTGACCCTTTCCGTGTTTATTGCACCGAAATAACTACATATAAATTAACTTCCAGTGTAGATTTTAGCCAGGAATTGTACTAATTATTTCACATCAATATGAAATTATGATTGATGTTTTATGGAACAAAAAGGTGTTAAAAATTCCACATCTGGGCCTTAAAAAAGCCCTAAATTCCACTAGCTTCCGGGGGCTTTGCCCCCTGGACCCCACCCGGTATCGGCTCGGTCGCTACGCTCCCTCGCAACACAGTCACCAAACATACTGATTGGCACTTCAACCTCAATAATTTTTTTGTTTTGGCGCTTCTAATAAACTAGTTGAGAAGGCCTGATCTAGATAATAGTATACATTCTCAGATTTTATTGAATAATAATTTGCCACCATGGTTCAGTGGCCAAGCAATGACCTCGTAACTGTGAGGCCCCAGGATCAAAACCGTGTCCATGTGCGATATTAGTGTCCTTTTGAGGGGGATTAATCCTCAATACTGTAATTTATGACTTAAGGGCGTAGGTCCCCTAGTTGATAAGCATAGTAGCATACACATGCCTTAGCAGTCACGAAAAACAAACACTGGCAAATTATTATTCAATAAAATCTGAGAATGTATACTATTATCTAGATCTATTACGAATAAATCATTGTCGAAATAATTCCATAAATTGGGGTAAAAAAAACACATTCCACCTTTATGAGCGACAGTGTACTACAACTAGAGACATGACAGGGTCTGATAATAGCGAGACTAAATCTTGTCGACATGCTGTCCGTTCCATCTCATTCATCGAATTTTCACTGTTATTTCAATTGTGTAAATAATAGCCATGTTCAGACGGGGTTTTCCTAGTCGGCGTAAGTTTTGCCCTGCTGCAATAGATATTCGATAAATATTTGACTTCCACCATTACTTTGTCCATACGTCCTTTATTCTCGGACCAACTTGCCACGATTTACCTTCCACCGACCCAGTCTTAGTAAATCAAAAATAAATCACAATATTTACAAATAATTTACATAATTAGAACAAAATTCACTAAACAGAATTTTCATTTTCGATTGTAAATTAAACAACCCTTGCGAGAGGCACAGATACTCAACGTGCCAAGTGAGAGCATCCACACGATCAACTTACGCTACCCTCTAGTCGTGTTAGCGCGTTATTCCTTTAAATAAGTCGGAGTAAAGTCGGCGTTTGGACGATTGTTCAGACGGTCACTACGCCGACCTTTACGCCGACAAAAATTGCCATCGTGTGAACACGGCTAATGCAAGTGGCCCAAATTCCGATGCATATAATTGCCAATTCGCTAGTAGTCAAGGTTGCTGGTTCCAAACAACAGAGCACGTTCACCGCGAAACCAATTTTTGTCGGCGTAAAGGTCATCTTTAGAACATGTGCTTGGTTTATTCAACCAATATTACACAAGTCCAATATGCACATTCCCTTTCCGTGACCACCCCACCCCCTCTCTCTCTCTCTCTCTCGTTTTTTCTCTCCTCTTCTTTTTTTTCTCTTTCTTTCTTACCCATTCCCTCTCTCTTTCTTTCTCTCTCTCTCCCCCTCTCTATCCGTTTTCTGTCTTTCTTTGTCTCTTTCTCTCTCTCTCTCTCTCTCTCTCTCTCTCTCTCTCTATCTCCCTCTCTCCTGGCCTCCCTCACCTTTACCCCCATCTCATCATCTTATCTCATTTAATTTTTGTCGTCAGCTCTAATTATTTTGCAAACATTGGAATCTCAATCACAATCATCAATCACAATATCTTTCTTTATTTTACATCCATTCGTTTCAGAGCACTTACAAAAGGTCATACGATTACCAGAAACACACTATATTCAGATGGAAATACTTCTTTAATTTTGTAATAAAATATTATTCAAATTCTTGCATATTACAAGCTCAAATCATAATGACATCATATTTCATATAAAGTTGTTCATTTACAAGTTACAATAATTTATATGCTGAAATCAGTACATTTGATTTGGCTGTCGATACAATTACGACATCTGTTTTTGTTTTACTATCAAGGTTGAATGAATAGAGAGAGACCTTTTCATGAGAACTACCAATTACACAAAACACAAAAAGCTATATATATTATTTACACAATATTTTCTCTCTTTCTTTCGTTCATCGGTCCTTCCAACAGTGCATGTATTTGCCTATTACGAATAATGATGGCAATGTAAACAAAAAAAAGTAAGCAAAGTTTCTTAGAAACTACAGCGAGTGCAACTTTCTCATACAGAGAATGGTTTAAGAGGACTTTATATGCCCGTGAAAATAATATAAATATCATACAATTTACAAATGCTATTTACAAGTGGAACCTATGTGCAAGAAGCGTGCATTTGTTAATGAAATTATTAGTACTCTTGTAAGTAATTGTGATTAACATGTATATATATATTTCAAGACAAATCATTTCGTCGAAATGATAATAGGCAATATTTCTGTATGTAATCTCAAGAATCGTAATCAGAAAAACGTCTAATTTACATGATATTATAATAAAACATATTGCAGTAAGAATATGAACACTCATATCATTAAACCAAGCTATGTACGAAAATTATTTCCTGCCTGGAGGCTCCTTTATTTTAATCACATTTTACGTACCTTTTCTAACAATGTGACCATGCGACATTGTTAATGATCAGCAAATAAATAATAATAATATTAGTAATAATAATAATGAAAACGGTGATTATAAAGCGCTTTCCACCAAAGTCTTTAAGCACCGAATTCATTCAACTGTCAATACTGCAATTAGTAACATGTATCCTACACTCGCAGAGGAAGATCGGTCATTTCATTTTAAAGGGAACATTTGTAGGTACACACATGTATATTTGGAATAATATTATATCAGGTTTTTCATTCTTAGCCACAGAATAAGGAGGAGGAGGCGCGATAGAGGATGCGGTAGAGCAGTGGTCTCGTAATCCGATGACCCGGGTTCGAAACCAAGGCGATGCGCTAGTGCCCTTGGTAAGGCATTAATCCTCATTACCAGGTCCCTCGGAGAGGACCTTAAGCCGTCGGCCGTCTGGTTGCTTCATAACAAGCATTTATGCTTTCTTAGCAGTCAGGTAAAATAACCACCACCCCATTGTAAATAAGCGAAAAGCAAAGTGAATGAACAAAGGAATATTCTCACATGTTCACAGGTTTGTTTGTCGTACAATATTTGGCATGAACCCAAATTTGTAAGAACAAATTTTGTGTGCCTACGCTATGTCAGACTTGGATTTGCAACCTGAAACTTCAACAGATCACATTCTTTACAAGAACCTAAAACATCTCGTATTACTCCTGACAACGCTCATGAAATAGAATGTTACAATGACATTGACAATGACTTTGATGATGACCTTGCTGATAACCTTGTACATGATCACACCCTTGAGGGTTTGACACCAGTGACATCGAAAGAGCCACTAGAAGGGACCGAACTTAGACTCACGCATTGAGACAACTTAAGTGTTCCTGTAGCCCTTTCATAGACTAGGTAATGACCTAAAGAGAGAGAGAGAGAGAGAGAGAGAGATTGGAAAAATTGTTGAATTCGAGGCAAATATTCATTATGAATCCCTATTCTCTGCTTGAAAAAACCGAAACCGAAAAGAATTGGCTAATTCCCCCTCCCCCATCCCTCTGTTATCAAATCTCCCCTAAGGTAGAATCGAACATCCCAAGTTGTACTTTGTTCTACTTATAAAACAATTGCTATAACGCCCTCTTTCGCTAGAAGACAAGAAAATAAGGTACGCTAAAAATTATTACAGCTCCTTGTGAGGAGAGAATTTGACAAAAAACTTTCCAAGATTTTGAAAGATTTCTCCCTAGTAAGACTTGTAATAAGTGAATATCTCATTAAGAAATTCAGACGACACTATTTCATCTTTCCAATTGGACCATGTATTGTGACAAAGTATAACTCAAAGACATAATATAACAAGCAGTTGGTAAAAACATTAGCAATATCGAAAGCACAAGTGAAAGTCATGTTACCTTTTCTTCCTTTTTTTAACAGTATATTAATATATTCTCATTCAGTGGCAAAAGCAGAAATAAGTGATACAAATGGGCCTCCATTTTTTGTTGTTGACTTTATTTTAAGCCATTTTCATCGTCTGCCTCATACCGCTACAGACATTTGTTTCTTTTCCTCCTTTTTTTTTTTTTAATCATTAACATTATTTTTGGGGAAGGGGGGGGGGGGGAGAGGGTATAGGGGAAGGTCTTGATTTGATTCACCCCAATATATAGTTACCTTGAAGCTCCACTGACTCGAACACGAAAGTGCCATCACTTCTTGGTATCTTGTCAAGCATACATGCTTGATCGGGATCCGTCAGCGTCTGGAAATAAACAATAAATGCAGAAAATCATTAGTATAACTATAAAACAATGTAAATTGAATATATATTTTGAAATGAATCATTTTATCTACATGACTTGCAGTTATTAATTAATCAAAATGGCAAATATTTAGGCGGTATTTTCAGTGACATGTGCTGTGTGATATTGATGGTAAACTAACTCTCTTTCCTTCCTTGGAAGATCGATTGATCTCAACGTTGTGAGAATGCACCTCACACCCATTATTCAAAATTTCACGTCGGAGTTTCTTTATGGGGATTTTAGCATGGATACAAAATCTCTGGAGGTTTAAACGATTATTTTGAATTTTGAATTTCAAATCACTGGGATAAAGAGAGACAAAACCTTAAAATCATTTTAAGCAATATAAGATTTCATTTGCGTACCTTCATGTTGTTCTGGACTGCATCGTATAGTGTACTGGTGTTAGCATGACGAATTACACAGCGTTGGCGTGGTGATGAAACGCCTAGGATTGCATAAAAGTCCAAGTAGAATTGAGCTGCAGAAGAGAAGCAAATATAATCTGTTTAAATTTCATGTAAATATAATTTTTCTTGATATGTAGCTGAACTTGATGAATATATAGGCCAACAACTGAACATGAATAATTGAGCCAAAAAGTAATCATCATCTTTAACACTGTAATCATCAATATATTCACCATCATCGTCATCGTCATAAACATCCCCATCGTCATCATCGACATTATTACCATAAACATCACCTTCATCATTATTACCATAAACATCACCATCATCATCGTCATCATCATCATCATCATTTAATAACATACCGTACATATCACCATCATCATCGTCATCATCATCATCATCATCATCACCATCATCATCATCATCGTCATTATCATCAACATCATCATTGTCATCATCATAACTACTATCAGCAGTTCTTCAGCACCATCATCATAAGCAGCACTCTCATCTCAATCATTTTGAATCATCATGGTTACTGACCTCTTTGATCGCTGTATTTTCCCATCGTCACTCTTTCATCTGAAGTATTGAGATAGATCTGTGGAACATCATCTTCATCTTGACAGATGAAAGACAGTGCTGATGTGCCAACTTTGTAGGGCCTTTGACTGCATACGATCTCCGTATGCACTATTTCCACTAGAACTATAATATAAATTATAAAATAAAAATGAATGAAAGCAAATACCAAAATTGTAGCTTAGAAAAGTAGATTTAAATTTATTTATTTGTTTATTTGATTATTCATTTATGTATTCATTCATTTGTTTAATCGTTGATTCATTCATTTGTTAAGTTTCAGTCACTAAATTACAAATATTCCAATGTTGTTTATTTCGTGTAATATCCCGCTCAATAAAATCTTGGTCGTATTCTTTCGCTGTTGCTGTAGTTTGCTGCTGTTTTTTAGTGAGTTTTATTATTATTATTAATTTTTTTTTAAATAATAATATTTTTTTTTCTTTTTTAATATATATTTTTTTAAATTTATTTATTTATTTATTCATTTTTTTTTTTTTTTTTGGGGGGGGGGGGGAGGGGGGGGGATTTGTCCTACTTACCTTCATCATCTATGGTGACTCGTATCGTTATCTTCTCGAGATAAATCTCATCACCTTCTCCACATTTTCTCAGGATTATCTGGTCAAGGAAAGAGAGTGGAAGCAAAAAGTGAGTTAAATTCCTACCCTTATACAAGCATCAAACACGATCGCAAAGTCTTTCAAGAAATCCACTGAGATCAGTTCAAAAACCCTACTGACTTGCCTAGAGAAATATTGTTAAGATTGTGTAATAAGTCATTGTAATACCCGCAAATTTTAAAATCCAATAAACAATTCTATCGACATTGCGTTAGGTTGATTTTTTGAAAGTATTTGCGATCCTGTTGTTAATATTAGAGATTGTATTAATCATGGTATTTTTGTGACTGTTGGAAAATAGCACTGTTATTAATGTGTGTGAAAGAAAGGAACATTTAAATGGTGAAACATGTACTTGGAAAATAACGTGTGTAATTCAAAGTACATTACACACGATCGCAACTTTTTATCAAAAATCAACTCAAGGGCAATTTCAATACCGATTTGTATGTCCCATGAAAATCATGTTCAGATTAATAAATATGTCATTTTCATGATTGCACATTGCCTTACACGGCTTTTGAAATTCCTGAGGTTGATTTTTTATAAAGTTGTTGCTATCTTGGAATGGATTATAATGTTATGTCAAAACGTGAGCAAGATATTATAACAGTCATAAATGAGAGCGACAAATTTCAGACGTAAACGCAGTCCATGAAATCAGACAGCAATCTTTTTGGTCATTTTGTGCACTATCACAGCTACTTGCTTCTCACCCAACAATGCATCCTATTTCATTATTCATTTCATTTTCTAAGCAAATAACGACAAATATCGAATATGGAATAGATATAGATATGATTAAGGTAACTTACCAATGTGAACGTTATCTCAATATCCATGAAGAGCTCCAGAATCTCACTGATGTCTAATGTGAGTAATTCTCTGTCATTGAGATGGGTTAGTGTATCAGACTCTCTGCTCAAAATGAAGAAGATGGGGAGAAGGAGAGAGAGAGAGAGAGAGAGAGAGATGGGGAGAGAGAGAAAAAAAAATAAAGAGAGAAAGAGATAGAGAGAGAAAGAGAGAGAAAGAGAGAAAGAGAGAGAGAGAGAGGAAGAGAGAGAGAGGAAGAGAGAGAGAGAGAGAGAGAGAAAGAGGAAGAGAATGGAGAGAAAATGGAGAGAGAGAGAGAGAGAGAGTGAGTAAGATAGAGATAGAGTGAAAGAAGAAGAAGAACAAAGAGAGAAGAGACAGAATTAGAGAGGGGAGGCAAATAAGAACAAAGAGGGAAGAGGTTAATAAATATGATAAATTTGACGAGTTAAGTGTCATGTTTATACACTACCCGTATTTTAGTATCCTCAGTCCATGGTTTTATACAGTACGTAGAACCGAAGTATGACTTATAACTGTTAATAAACTCAAATAAAGTTTCAAATGGGAAACACAGGTTCATTTCATTCAATTTATGAAAATCGACACTATAAAACAACTAATGCATTATAATTTTAATATGTGGTTTTCTTCATTTCTGCAAATTTCATAATGAATTGATATGAGGGGCTATAGTTGCCTGCGTTTAATATATCAATGTAAATAGAAAGCATTTTAATTAGCACACCCACACAACATACAAAGAAACAAAAACATGAACAAACAGATAAACATCGTATGTGAACAGACGTACCTTAGACCAGCTTTATAAGCTGCTGTATCGATGAGTACCTTGGCAAGCTTATAGCCTTCCTCCGATTTATTGAGACGAGCACCGAACGGGCAAGGGGTGTCGAATTGATGGAAACGAGCTGGTAGATGAACATTGAACCCTTCCAGGTCATAGTACTTTTCATCATGATGATGGTGCTGGAAAGCAGCAAAGAAAGAATAGATGGTCGATAGAGAGTTTCTCATGGGAAGATTTTGATAATATGATAAATACAATAAAACTGGTATATAACGACCACTCAAGGGAGACTAGAAAAGAAGTCTTTCTGTAGGCAGGTTGTCTTTACATAAAAGGTCCTATCCATGACAAGTTCAAGTTCAACGACAATAGGTACTTTTAGATTTGCACAACGACAACGTGGATTGCTACGATCGACGTCCTTTTTAATAATGCACTGCCTTGAATGGACGTCACACGTATCAGTCCACGCAAATCTAAAAGTCTCTAAAGACCATTCAAGGTAAGCAGAAAATGCGGTCTTTATAGACAGGTGGTCTATCTGTACAGGTGGTCGCCGAGGCAGGTTACACTGTATCTAATAAGCATTATTTAGATGTAGAATATACTATCTCTCCTGTTCTCATCATTTTGCCGTTATCCTGTAACTCAAAGCTCAATGAAATGACATTCTCATTGTACGATGTAATAACTCATTGCATATCTAGTTTGACATAATGGATAGGTGAGATTCAAGAGTTTGCATCTATCATACAAACTATTTTCCGACTTAAAAAGTTGAATGATTGAAATATCTTATAAAAAAGAAACTTATTGAGAGAATGTTAGATCATTTCAGCAGTTGGCCTGCACATGGCATAATACCATATTATTACTATAAAAACAAAACAAAGTTTATACACTCACCTGATGTGGCATCACACGGTCAACTACGTCTTGTATTTTATGGCCTATTTTACCAAAGAATTTCCCCAGGCCATTGGGTTCGTCACACCCCTCCTCCTCGACGCCCTCCTCGGCTTCCGTCGTCTGAGCGTTGACAGGAATGATCGGGACATCGACCACCTGTACCTGGCTGAATGACACGTCTGTATTCTCGATGTCTTCGCTCAGGCAATGGTCTTCTTGCTCTGGTTCGTCACACCCCTCCTCATCGACTCCCTCCTCGGCTTCCGTCGTCTGATCAGTGTTTTCAGGAATGATCGGGACATCGACCACCTGTACCTGGTTGAATGACACGTCTGTTTTCTCCAAGTCTTCGCTCAGGCAATGGTTTTCTTGCTCTGGTTCGGAGCAACGTTCGCGTTTGATATCGGGTTTGGATTCCTTGGTCGGGGAGTTCTTTTCGAAACCTCTATTATCAAGAAAGAAGGAATTGTCCGAGTCTATGGTTTGTGCCCGCTCGAATTGTGGGGATAGTAGGCAGGGCACTTGATCTGCCGTTACTCTAGCGGATGCATTTCCCAGATGCAGACAGCTTTCCAGCTGGCTGGCCATCAGTGTTCGCGCTGAAACCTGTCGCTTGATCACAGCCTTCTCCTCGAAATTCACAGAAGATCGTTTTGTCTGCTTGTTTGGTACAGCCATCTTGGAACTGCTGTTTAATTCTCTTAAATCGAAATAAAAACTATGTTATAGTCGTAGATTGATACTTGAAAGTTCTTCTGTTCTGTAGTTGATCGGTATCTTTGGAGCTAATGAGCAGACAGCTATTCGAGTCCTATTTATCCTTTTCACCCGTCACACATATCAATGCGCACTGCACTCAATGGTATGTAATAATCAGAAGGGAAATCCCGGAAAAATACAAAGGAGCGGAAGGGAAAGAAGGCGTGGAAAAAATGACGTAGGCACAAACGGTGACTGGCCTGGAGTGACGTGTGCAAAAACAAAATCAACGTGATGCCAATCGGTGTAGTTTGTCAAGCTCAATAATAGTTATATCTTGTGACCTGTACTTTAACGCGTTCAATCAGGTAACTCGATAGAGGTTGGATGTGAAGGCAGTCAGGAAGAACCACGTGATTAGGTACAAAGTGTCCTATTACGTGTCATATAAACTTTGTTTCCTATCTCCCTCTATTAACACAGCCTGATCCCATTTTTTCGGTCGGTTGATTCTGATCTCGACCACTACTTTGCATGTATGATGCCACTTGTTTTTTTTTTTTCCTGTAATATTTTTCCTATACTTCCCATCAACAATATTTGCATAATTGATGCTACTACTGCTACTACTAGTACTAGTACTATAGTACCGCGGGGTTGTAGCGTGCGCGTCTGTAACCCAGCTTACTGTGGAAGTTACAAACTGATTCAGCCGAGGACGCGGGTCCGAATCTGAGTCACGTCTTTCGGATGGTGACGTTAAAGGTCGGTCCCCAGACGTTAATAATCATTACTGATTGATACACGTCTGTAAAACACACACACAGATACACACACACACTACTACTACTATTCTACTTCTAGTCGTAATTGTGAAGACAAACATATCAATTCCATGTAGGCCTTATTATCCTATAATGGTATTTTACTCGGTTAATTCATTATATGAGTTCATTAAAAAAATGTTAGGTGATTCATGACACCAATAATCGTTGTATACGCATAAGAGTAAAATCACTCTAAAAATAAATCTTACATTAGAAGTGGATAGCGAACCAAACATTTTTTAACCGCGTACAAATTGACTGGTTCGTGGGTATGGCGAGGTCCGTCACCACATCAACCACAGGCTTTTATGATGCGCATTTTCCTTTTCGAACTAGGATGAGAATAGATCATTCGAGGAAAATTTTCCATCTTCATTCATGGGCAGTAAAGCATAAACATGAGCGTTTTGTTTCTCTAATCCTGACGTCAAAGTTAATGAGGAATGCCTGTCTGGATCATACTGCCTCATATCGTCATAACATCTCCTGGCATTTTGCCCACCAGGGGCGGATCTAGGGGGGGGGGGGTGTCAGCGGTTTAACCCCCCCCCCCCACTTGGGCGGACAAGTGAGAAAAAAAGGGGGGAAAAAGAAGAAGAAAAAAAAGCCCATTAAAACAGTAAAACGGCGCGATTTTTGGAAAATCCTGGATCCGCCACTAGGTCAACCCCCCACCCCTTGGCAAAAAGCTAGATCCGCCCCTGCCCACATCTATGAAGGGTAAACCGTAAAAACATGTTATTTAATTTCCTGTACATGCTCTAAAAATTGCATCGTCCCCCTGACTGACAGAATTGCGTTATATTCAAATAAACACTGTCATAAGGCCTAAAAAAAGGAGATGATGTTTTGCCATTATAGGTGCCACAACATGAGTCGGTCGGTCGGAATTTTGTTCTCCCTACTTGAGCTGATATTTGTCAGTTTTGAATGCTTTCATTCATATTTTTTTAAAGCATCGTACAAAATATGTTACATTATTTTAACCAAATCTCACTAGAAGGATTATACAAATTGAGGTTTTAAGGACGTTATAAAAACCAAAGGGTGTCAGAGAGGGCATAGGGGCAATAATCCCGGGAAGATATATGAAAGTTAGTCATCCTAGAATCATTCCATCCTAGGCCTATATCAAGAATGGATTTCTGCACAAGCAGGTATAGGTAAAAAGGTTGAACTTATTTCCCCCGAAAATGTGCACGTGTAGATATTTGGGTGTGTGGACGAGAACTGTCGAGCAGGGTATTCCCCTACTTCACTGGGTTGCGTGGGCCGGGCCATGTGACGTCAACAAAGTTCGATTAGATAACTGTCAGAAGTATAATCACTATTATTTTTCTGACATAACTTTAGTGTAGAATAGAATTGGAGTCAAATTAAAGAAGGACAGGGAATACATAGATGCCCTGTCACTCCTATTTGAACTCAGTGTTATAGTGCTCTGGTCATTAGGAACCAGAGCACTATAACACTGAGTTCCCATAGGACATATCTTTATTCAGATGGTCATATCTCAGCCAATACCTAACATATTCAATTGGTTTCCTACATTCGAACATTATTTTTGATGCTCTTTTGGAAAATGAAGAAAAAAATTGAGAAATTCAAAACATAGATGTTTATGATGTCACAGCTTCGGTACTCTCTACATTTAGTTTTGATGTCGGTTCGAGTTAAGAACAATACAGGGGTTATGATATAATTATACAGATCCAAAGATATGCAAGTAATAAATTAATCTGTTCGCATTCAAATAAACATGGTCAGTTTTTTTTTCATTATTTATTGATGATAGTGGTAACAAAAGTTTCCACGCTGTCAATTTTAGATGAATAGAGTAAACAAACAAAAGCGTTTGAGCCTTTATCAAAATACATTACAAAAAGAGAGAGAAAATTACATGTTATCTTCGATATTAAACTGCATACAAATTTGACCCAATATTGAACTCTCCGATCATTTTTTTAGCAGATTTAATCATTCTAAATATAAAAATAATAGATATTGATTAGAATTAGGATAACTTACAGTTTATTCGTGAAATTGTTTAGAGAGAGAGAGAGAGATAGAGAGGGGTTAGGACGGGACTCTTAAACAGGCTTAATAACTCGTCCAATATTATGCCATTATCCTAATTCTATATTATTTGGATCCAGAATATGTCATAAGACATAATTCGGAAAGGAAAACTGAAAAGATTGAATGAAATGAACTATAAGTAATAAATGAATGAATTGGTTGATAAATTGATTGACAGGTCAGTAATTAATTTCTTTTCTAAAGTTTGTAAAAACAATGAGTACATATTAATTTCGTTGTAGATTTAGAGGGAGGAAATATCCTACTCCCATTTTAGTTATTTCGATACGATATGACACTGAACCAATTATCTTTATCAGTATTCATAAACGATTGCCCCTCTCTTGAAAACACAAACAGCTTGCTGAAAGATAAAAATGTGCAAAGGTCCTACATGTATATAATGTGTTGCGATAAGGTTGTTCCCATGGTGATTTATGACGTTGTATATACTATATCTCGGAACTAAACAATGCTTATAATTATGTACATATCGATTAGATAGCAGACGTATTGATTTGGATGGACAAATAGACCCAGCGATAAAGAAGAAGGAACGAGGTCTGGGTTGATGGCCCAGCGAGATATAAAAGGAGAGCATCTCTCTCTCTCGCTCTCTCTCTCTTTTTTCTCTCCATCTCTCTCTCTCTTTCTCTCCCCTCTCTTTCTCTCTCTCTCCCTCCCTCTTATATACTTTTTTTTGAATTTTTTTTTTTCGTTCTTTGTCTTACTGTTTTTCCTTGTGTATCTTTCTTTTCAACTCCTTTTTGTTCTCACTGTACGTACGTCTTTTTTGTCTCTATATCTGTCTGTCTCTCTGTCTCTCTCTTATTTTCTCTGCTACCCCCTCTCCCTTCATCTCTCTCTCTCTCTCTTTTTTTCTCTCTCTCTCCTTCTCTCTTCCTCTCTCCCTCTTTCTCTTTTTCTCTCTATTACTATTATTGTTATTGTTGTGGTTATTCTTGTTTTTGTTATCATCATTATTTCATCATTTATTATTATTTATTATTATTATTATTATCATCATGATAATGATAACTATTAGATGTATGATTAGTATTATTATTATCATACACTACTATGGGTAGTAGTAGTAGTAGTAGTAGTAGTAGTTGTTGTTGTAGTAGTAGTAGTAGTAGTAGTAGTAGTAGTAGTAGTAGTAGTAGTAGAAGTAGTAGTAATAGTAGAACTAGTAGTAGTAGTAGTAGTAGTAGTAGTAGTAGTAGTAGTAGTTGTAGTAGTAGTAGTCGTCGTCGTAAAATTGTTCAATATTTACCTGGTGAATATTCCTGCTTAATTTCGTCTGCACATTATACTTGGACTACCCCCCCCCCCCCACGCCCCCCCCCCCCCCCCATGACAGGATACGCCGTGGACGGAGGAACATGTCGAACGGAGTAGGGAATTTGGTTATCCATCCCCCATGCCAGCGTATGAAAGTAGGAACCTTTGTGCGAGATTCGAAACAAGATAATTTATGTTTGTACCGTCTGGTAATTCAAACAGAATATCAATAAACACGATAAGGAGGTAACTATGCTCAATGGTAATTAAGCAAATAACTACCGTTGGCGAAGGTGGTGGGACAAACTATCACTTCCGAGGCGATCTGGATGTAGCTATCTTTCCGAAGCGAAGCTGAGGAAAGATAGCGTATAGGCTACATCCTGATCGACGAGGAAGTGATAGTTTGCCATCGCCTGAAACCAAAAGGTGATTATTTGCTGTATATTCCACATCTAAAACAATTTAACTACAAAAAGAAAAGGACGTGTATGCATCTACATAAAAGACACCATGCCCAAATTCACACCAAAAAAGTTAAACAATAGTTTAACCCAACCCGGCCCCTTGAGGGTACGGTGCGCGCATGTGTTTGTTTTAATTGCGCTCATGGGTAATGCGCGCTTAATTACGCCTGTTTTAGTGCGCTTTTGAATAATCTTCAGTGAAAGTGCGTTGCCCTTTGTAAATAGTACCTCTATATTCAGTGAAAGTGCGTTGCACTGTGTAGATAGTAGTACTATCTACACAGTGTAACGAACTTTTTGCTTCTCCCATCAATAATGGGCGATCTATCTTTCATCACGTGATTTACTTTTGACCAATCGTAGAGCAAGATTCTTAGTATGTGGAATATAAAACAAAATACAATTACAAATCTTATGGGTGGCTTTAATTCTTAATTAAAGGTTACCACTATCATAAGGTTACACTGCTCTTATCAATAGTACGCAGGACACTATGTTATCGATCCATGTGAAGTATGTGGTATGATTTGTTTATTCTCGTCTACGTCTTTCGATCCTTCAGTATTTGATATTAACGCCAATATAATAGTTTCCGTTATCTGCCGCCCAACTATTTGGGGTTCAATTCATAATTTAGGCTGAAAGTATATTCAAGAGTTCAGTTTTAAGACTGATGTTGACAACACGGGGTTCTATAAATTCATACATTCTTCAATAATAACTACCAAAAGTCTTGTAAGAGGTTTAAAGGTCCCCCTGATTATCTGATACTCATACAGTATCTCAACATGGCTCAGCATTGCCGAGTTTACAAACAGTTACAGGCAGAGTTCTAATCCGGGTGAATAGTTTCTCTATTCTCACGATTCTCTTTGCTTCTAGTTCATATCCGAAGCTGTCTTTTGTAGGTCTGGATGTTGACTATAAACCTGTCAATAACCAAAGAAAGACTACTATCAAATTCACACAACATCCATAAAAAGTACTATAGTTTATTAAATTACATAAGAAAATGTAAAAGGGTCACATAGTTTTAGTGTGATTGATGATAAGCAAACAAAAATGAAAGGCCCTTTATAAAACGGCAACCCATTGTTAGGTTATATTGACATAATATCAATATACACACTATACCCACGCATATTATCTGAACTAGTTTACCAAAACAATTTGCTCAAGTTTGACTACCTATTTCCGGTCAGAGGGAAAAAAAGAGTCACGTCACGTGTATAAAGGGGATTTCCCAGAAAGGTGATGCAATCTCGGACAAACTTTCTCGAATTATTCCTGATGTAAGAGTATAGGCATAGGGTCACAGAAAAGTCGCTCGTGATCGGTGCATTGAGATCAAATCATTTCAAATTTCGTTCAATGAAAAAGATCGATACTCCAGGGCCCTGTCTTATAAAGAGTTGATATTAATCGCAACTTATTTGTGATTGATATCAATCGCAACTATGTACATAAGAGATAGGAGACTGCAAACTTGTGATTGATTGGAGGACTTGTTAATGATTTGGATCAATCGCAACTCTTTGTAAGACGGGGCCCAGGCCTATAGTTCCACAACTTGACCGACTAAAGACCGACTCCGAACCCACCAATAAAAATTTGTTTTCTTTCAAGTGGCGCTAATGATATGTTTTGTCGGTCTGGTGTCGGTCGGTCTGGTGTCGGTCTGGTGTCGGTATGGTGTCGGTCTGGTGTTGGTCAGGTGTCGGTCACGTGTCGGTTTGGTGTCAGTCTGACCGGAACAAGAGAACATGACTGCTTCCCACTCCCAATTCACACCGACCAGATAGACGACAGTTCACCGTTTCACGAAATCGTCACAAATACAAGTTCGCCGATATTCTATTGAAGCGCATGGTCTATACTGAATTTAATATAATTATGGGATTTCGACGAACTTGACTTAAGACGGTTCCTAGATGTAATTCTTTGCACCAGAGACCGTCACCAGACCAAGCAAATATTTACATTAATTGTTCTGAATAACCAAGAATTGGCCGGTTTGAAGTAGGTCTAATATGGCAAAGGTTTGTCGAAGTGTTTGAGGTTCTGCTCTGTCATCTTCTCAAATATGCATTACATTTGTTGACATGGCTGGTCCACAATTTCAGCTTTGAATTAGGCTGAATATCAAAGAAAGTCGTAAAATGATGTTTATCACCCTAATATAAAGCTTTGAAGCATGAAACAATTGGCTCAAGGTCAGAGAGACCACTAGATGTGTTTAAATATCATGGATAAAACCATATTACTTCGACGCTATCACAATTATTAATAATTATTGTTATATGCGTAGTAAATACTGCACTGTTTTGTCAAAGTAGAGTTATTTTCGCGGATCCTTCTACTTCTTTTTCTTTCTCTCTTTCTCTCCCTTACCCTCCCCTTCTCTCTATCTCTCTCTCTCTTTTTCTTCTCTCTCCATCTCTCCTCATCATCTCTCTCTCGTTCTCTCTCCTTCATCTCTCTCTCTCTCCTCCCTCCTCTCTCTCTCTCTCTCTCTCTCTCTCACTCTCTTACTTGGGCGCGCTGTATAGAAATACAGAATTATAATCAGGGAGGAGGGGGGTATAGATTAGATAAAAAGCACTAAAATCTCATATAACCAAGAACCAAAATAATGGGCTTGATAGAACCCACATCTTCCTATGATTTGAGACCTGTGAGTCATGTCACCATAATAATATTTTTTCATACTGGATAATATTTCAGACTACACGATTCTTAGCTCGCAACCCTTATGGAACTCTAATTTGTCATCACAAATTTTATGTCCACACGGCATATAATCTTACAGTCCCTGTCATTTAGCAATTTGTAACATTGGCCGCAATTCGTCAACACAAATATGCGAGGAGTCTGACCAAATTTTAAAACAGGTTAGCTCATTTTTTGCCAACAAGCAAAAACAGAAACAAAAAACAACAAGGTCATCATTTCGCGATTAATTAACGAGGCTCTAAACTAAACGTGGCGACTGAAATATTTTAAGGGGTTAGATCATACACCACACTCCTTCTGGCAATGTATACCTGTCTAAATGATACTCAAAATATAGAATATTAGAATGTAGGCCTACTATTATATCATGGCACATCACCTCAAACGCATTCATATAGGCATTAATCTATTTTTGAACAAAGCAAAAGTGAAAGCATAATGATATTTTAATCAATCAAAACGATTAAACAGTGGATTCAAATAACACACAATCATTTGTAAACAATATATGTGTATTAACTGTGGTTAACTGGACGGGATATTCCCCTATCATGACTCACAAGTCATGTACAGCTGAATAGTAGTTTTCCCATAATAATGGCATGGAAAGTTTGAGGAAAAGTTTTGGAAAATTTGAATGATCGAGAGAGTTCATCTCACCCTAATGTGTCATCGATGCTGGAAAAGGGAGAAGTTGTTATCCATGATAATGTTTTGAGTAGGGCCCCCCGAGGAAAGGAGCATTTAAGAAAAAAACAAAAATTAATGATATTTTTGTACACCACAAACGCCGGGAAGAGTTGAGTTCTTGACTCATTTACAATGCACTACACTGACCGAATTGCGAATAATTATGAGAAAAGCAGAGCTTTTGAGATTTCAGATTTCAAACATTTCTAACTTTCTTATTATTCGTCCTATTTATTTCAAACTTTCACCATTCCGTTTCTCTCATTTTCTGATATCATACAAATTAACTTATAATAAAGGTTTTATTATTGAACAAAGTGAACAGGTGCACTTTCTAATCTCTCTCTCTCTCTCTCTCTCTGGCACACAATGGGTAAAAGACAAGGCTATCGATACCTACTTTATTTTCATTTTTTGAAAGTCTTTTTGTTATTATAATTTACTAAGGGAGAATAGATCAAAATCGCGTAAAAATCTAATTTCGTAATCATGATTCGTTACTTGGTGGACGCCAACTTCTCTTCGCTTCTCTATATAATTATATCCATGTTTCCGTATCAAATAATGATATCCTGAACACGGAAACATAAAAGGATTGCCTTCAGGTTCACACTTAAAATAGTTGGGCAAAAAAATGCCCAACTTTTAACCAACACTGAGCAACATACGGTCCACACAACTATTGGTTAAAATCTGCCCAACTGATGTTGGGTAATCAGTTTGCTATGTGGTTGGGCAAATTAAATTGCCCATCAGTTGGTGACCCATCATATTTTACCCAACTCTACAATTGCCTAACAGTTGGTTATATTTTCAGTTGGGTAATTTCTTGCCCAACCAATTTTACCCAGTTAGATATTGCCCAACCTTCTATTTGCCCAACTTTTGAGTAAGTTTAATGTTGGTTAATTAAATGCCCAACCAGTTTTTTACCCAACTCCCAGTCTGCCCAACTATCAAAACACCCATCTATTGGGTAATAATTGCTCAACAATTTCTCTGCAACATCCATTTGCCCAACTCTCAAACACCCATCTATTGAGTAATAATTGCTCAACAATTTCTCCACAATATCCATTTGCCCAACTATCAAAACACCCATCTATTGGGTAATAATTGCTCAACTATTTCTCCACAATATCCATTTGCCCAACTCTCAAAACAACCCATCTATTGGGTAATAATTGCTCAACTATTTCTCCACAATATCCATTTGCCCAACTCTCAAAACACCCATCTATTGGGTAATAATTGCTCAACAATTTCTTCGCAATATCCAGTTGCCCAACTCTCAAAACACCCATCTATTGGGTAATAATTGCTCAACAATTTCTCCGCAATATCCATTTGCCCAACTCTCAAAACACCCATCTATTGGGTAATAATTGCTCAACAATTTCTCCGCAATATCCATTTGCCCAACTCTCAAAACACCCATCTATTGGGTAATAATTGCTCAACTATTTCTCCACAATATCCATTTGCCCAACTCTCAAAACACCCATCTATTGGGTAATAATTGCTCAACTATTTCTCCACAATATCCATTTGCCCAACTATCAAAACACCCATCTATTGGGTAATAATTGCTCAACTATTTCTCCACAATATCCATTTGCCCAACTATCAAAACAACCATCTATTGGGTAATAATTGCTCAACTATTTCTCCACAATATCCATTTGCCCAACTCTTTAATTCGTCTGTTGGATAATCATTGCTCAACATTTTTTCCATAACATCTATTTGCTCAACTCTTTTTCTCATCTAAAGGGTAATAATTGCTTAACTGAAACACAAATAACATACACAGTAAACACATGTTGTTGTTTTCATCAGAAACGTAAAAACAAAACTTGTTAACATCAACTACAACATTACAATTTTTGGTGAAAAAAATACAACCTTTTAAAAAAAGTAAATGCAAATATAGCCCCTTTTGGTGCAGCATGACAACTTTGATGTACACTGTATGTATCCCATGTACTCTGATTTCATACATGAATATGTGCATCATATATATTTTGTGGGTGTGGCATAGTGTTCATTTATCCTGACACACCAATACTCTGCCTTAGAGTGTTACACATGCACACATTTTTTTGAAGTGAAAAAAAAAGAGGAAATAAATTCAAATCCCTCTAGATTATTTGACATGTGCAGATGTACCACATGAAAGTTTGGCTATCTGTGATGGTGAACAGGTACTGATCAAATAACAAGGGATACACACTGCCTACTATAACTTTTTGATTAGATTAAAGACAACAAAAATCAATTGACCCTACCTGCTATACTCAGTT
>JAVYIG010013591.1:0-46356 GCA_035222895.1 Strongylocentrotus droebachiensis
TGAAAATGAGTTATTCTTGGGTGTCTTAATGGTTTCACAGTTACCATTTAAGTTCCATGGGTATAATCCCGTGACTGTTGGCATATTTAAATTTGCAACAGTTGATGACTGACTGTTGGCATATTTCCAGTTGAACCAGTTGACACCAATTACTTTGCATATTGAATATGGGGTGCGTGCAGATCTTTTTTTAAAACAATTTATCTGAATTTACAGCATATTGTTTAATTACAGATGATTTAGTTATATGTAATTCATTTGGAAAATACTACAAATATAAATTACCAGTTATTAGGACATTTCGCTACTTCGTATAAATTACATTTAATTAAACATGAATAAGGGAAACATTAACTATGAATTAAATAGTTTCAATAAAATAAAAGTATATGGAAAAAAATCGATTAATTAAATTATTTAAGTCTACTTATTACCAGTGCCTTTTCATTGGAAATACAGACGTACCAGTATTAAAGTGTTGTTGCCATTCAACTGGTTGGAACTTTTACCGAATGGTTCTACTGGCTCAGCTAGACCAGTTGAATTCTAACTGGCCAGGATCAACTGGATCATTAAGCCCATGTCAATTTCCAGGGTTACCAGTTGTCATTAACTGGTTCATCAACTGGACCAGTTGCAACTAGCTTTTTCTTTAGGGATTGATGCCTCCTTCCCCCCCCCCCCCCCTAATCCCAAACTGCTTCCGGCGCGCCTGGACGTGATTATTGAGGATCGAAAAAAAACGATGTTCGGAAATGGGATGAGAACGTCATTATTTTGGTTCATTTATTGTGTAACATTTGCGTAATTATTGGGTTGAACGCGGGTTACAGTAACATATTTCCTCTTCGACTTAAATTTCACGTGAATACAGAACATGATTCATTTCAAGTCAGCCTCTTAATATTCACGCAGATATTTTGACTAAAACTAACACTAACGCTTCACGTGTTTCTGTGACGCAATTCTAAAACTTCTAAAGAATGTGATAATTTCGATTATGAAGATGTAATTTCATAACCAAACAAAAACGGGAGTATTAGGTTTAAAAACCATGGTCTCCAAGGTAGGGATAATTACGTTATTATAATGGTTATATTCCAGTGACAATTGCGTTATTTAGTGTACGTGTTTTATAAGTGACCTAGTGCAAAAAACGTGTTAACACAATCACGTAAATGTCAAGTGTTTGAAGAACGTAAATCTGTTCAAGTCGATACCTTGATATTGACGTGATTTTTACGTGAATTTGTTTATTGGGAAGAGAGGTAAAGAGACAGAGAAAGAAAGTAAAAGAAAGAGAGAGAGAGAGAGAGAGAGAGGAGGTAGAGAGGGAGAGACAAAGGGAGAAAGAGAGCGGTAAAGAGAGAGAGAGAAAGAGAACGAGAGAAAGAGCGAGAAAGAGAGAGGGAGAGGGAGAGGTAGAGCAAGTGAGAGAAGAAGAAGAATATACAGTGCGTCCCAGAAATAAAGAAACCGAGAATTATCGATGTTTTATCATAACTTATACACATTTATAATTAATAAATGACAAATGTTTGGAAAGCTTAGATCCTCCTCTTCAATTTGATGCCATTTATATGATGCATATTTCACGCATGAGTGATTGAAATGAATTTGAAGAGAGGAAACCAAAAAATCATTTGGCGGACGGTATCTGAATTTCAAAGAGAAAATCACATTTCTAGAAAGTTGAGTTTCTGTCCTTTCATATGACACCTCAGTCAGGAAAAATGAGCTAGGAATAACAAAGTTCTGTGTGTTTAAAGTAGTGCTTGCATTTCCTTATTTTTATTAAACGAATTCGTTTTCACTGGCTGTCTGTCGTAGCAACAAACGGAATTAACAAAAGACTTAACCCCGTTTCGTTGACAAACAGCCGTAGACGACAGACTTAATGCATGGCATATTTTTGGGTCTAAAATTACCTTCATAGCAATTTTAGGTTCTAAAAGGGCACTAGAAATGTCATAAATAAGGCACTTTAAATTAATTTGCGTTCTGAAACAAGAACTCAACTATCCCTTTAAGTAAACAGATCAACATTCATAATACATGTGTGCCCATGCCTTGAGCTATAATGCATTGCCGCCCAGATAATTTGTTTATGTTGGGGACCGGGGTAAAATGCAATAAATTATTGAAAATTTATTGCATTTTCTGTGTTTTTATTTATTTATGGAAACTGCCCCCCTACCCTAGCCCCCGCTTCCTACAGTCATGGTTCAGTGACAAAGCAATGGCCTCGTAACTGTGAGGCCCCAGGATCAAAACCGTGTCGATATGCTATATTAGTGCCCTTTTGTGGGGCATTAATCCTCATTACTGTCATTTATGACTTAAAGGAGTAGGTCCCCTAGTTGATAAGCATAGTAGCATACACATGCTTTAGCAGTCACGCGAAACACACATTGGCAAATTATTATTCAATAAAATCTGAGAATGTATGCTATTATCTAGATCTATTATTTTTAAATTATTTTTAAAATAATTCCATAAATTGGGGTAAAACTAAAATATTCCAACTATATAAGCGACAGTGTAGTATAGTAGACGTGTTGTAGTCAAGTGGATAAGTCATCGTACTGTAGGTCAAATGATTTAAAGCCCAGCCTTGCACCATCGTATTTTGACAAGGCGTTTCTCAAAATTTGCCCCTCTCCATCCTAGTCAGGTGTCATGTGTTCCCCCTAAATTGGTGCTTGCCCCCCCCCCCCCTAAAAAAAAGACATCAGGGATGCGAAAACCCTTGTGTTTTTCTTGGGGTGGGGTTGTTCTTCTTAGTAGAAACGAATTAAACAATAAAAACTACCTAAACAAAATCAACCTAAGGCGATTTAAATCGGCTCGTGTGTCATGTATTGAATTGTGCGAACATGACAACGACGTGTTACGTAACCGGACCATGATTTCTATGGGACAATAATAGAGTATTGAAATTGCCCCTGAGTTGATTTCTCGAGAGTAGTTGCGATCATTTTCCTATCATATATCCTCTCCACAGGTTTGATATCAGCTACCTGTGCCATGCCAGACCCCATACCTAACACCATAACAACCTTGCCGAACCAAACGCTGGATACAGGTTCTTATATCACATGGGAATGCAGTGATGGATACATGATGGATGGCCTGATAAACACTGCTGTATGGGTCTGCTTAGAGGACGGGGCTTGGCTGGGTCATAAACCCATATGCAAAGGTAACAGGTTTACAAAATGAAAAAAATTGTATTTAACAAATATGATTATATAGACCATTGGGTCAATTAATATCAATTATTATATCCCTTCTATGAATATTCATAAGTTGTCTAAATACATGATTGGTCAATTGGTGATCACGTGATTTTCCACTATTCTTTCTCATAGCTTCGTATATTTGTATAATATACTGTAAAAACTCAATTCCTTTTTTTTTATGGGAAGTTTCCTGGCAGTCGGGACCCCAGGATTCCCTGTGAATTTACAGTGTCATTTCAGTGCCAACACATGCAACTGCTTTTCTACAGGATCTCCACACGTACAAAAACTTTTTACAGGTTAAATAACTATCGAAGGATATGTTGACAATTAGATTTATATAATAAAACCAGAATATAGCTAGGAATCATTTGTGTAGACACTGTATGAATAGGAGGGAAAAGGAATCACTAGAAAAGAACAGGGGTAAAACCATGATCCATTAATGAACATATTGAACAATGTTACTGAACCTTCGTAAGGTTGATATTATTAAATCCGTGAAGATATAAATCTTGATCAATATTATATCTATCAAAACCTCAATAAGTTCTCTTTGTCCCTTTACCAAACAGATGTCTAGAAGGAACAGAGCTATATTGTATTATTCTTACTGGCTCTGGATAGAGCAATTCAGCTGTTAATATTGACTTGTATAAATGTTCTCATAATTATAGGACTTTTTATGCATACATATTTTTTGTTAATACGGAAAATAAAATGAAAACAAATAAAAACAACCGAGGCAGTATCTTGACATGGGGAACGCCAAAATTATGTTCCTAAAAATGTTCAAAGATAATTATGTAATTTTTCTCCCGACCATGTAGATGTTGAATGCTCATCGCCTCCTATCGCTGCGTATTCAGAGCTCGACCCTCCATTGGCTGAAACACACATTGTAAACCAGACGATATCATATGTATGCAGCAGCAGGGAATACACTCTGCTTGGAAGTAGCTTGAATAGATGTCTACAAGATGGCATATGGGAGAACGATCCTCCAGTTTGTCAAAGTAAGTAATTTATCTTTGCGAACGACAAGTTTGTATATTTACATGTATACACGTATGTATGCGCAAAGAATAAAGGGGAATTACGCTTTATGTGGGAGAGAGTTTTTAGTTGAAGCAAAACAGGTCTCAAATAAACAGATATGTAAGAGTTAAGGGTAAATCGGAATGAGACGGCTGTAATTTCTTGAAACCAATATTATTAATAAGCAAGGATCTATAATAATTATGATAATAGGCAATGTATGATTGATTTGTTTATTTCTAAAATCAAAAAGTTTTTTGTGTCAATTAATAGAGCAGACATCTGTCATAACAGGATGTGTAAAATAATTTTACCTTTAATTTGTTTGTTTGCTTTTTATTTCTGCGTTTTGAAAATAATACCTAATCATATACATTAATTATCAATTATTTCTTCATTATGAATAATGAAGTTGTCAGTACATTTTAAATAAGGTGCATACAAACACAATTAGTTTTCAATGAAAAGAGATAAAGTACAAAAAACGCAGGAGACCGCCATTATGAGCGGCATAACTCTTTAATGATATAATTGTACGCGCGAAATTGATCAAGTGGGTGCAGTGCAAGTGCATGTGCAAGTGAGGATGGGGTGCTGGTACGTAATGTTTATAGTCTAAAAATAGTGTATTTTAAGAACTAATAAATTAAAAACATTCGAATTCAGAGACGAAGTTAATGAGAAACGATTCTGTATGATGATATAATGTGACTTTTTAGGGTCGCTTTAAAGGCATCGTTTAACAATGTTAAATCTGAGATGCATGGCCCCACTTGTCATCAGTGTATGTGATAAGGTGTTATATTGAAGCCCTAAAAACATTGCGCTTCAAAATGATCATGAAGTGCCTCAAAAAAGTAAAAAAATCTTTGAGTGACCGGTTTTACCATACTCATTTTCCCCAATATACTGTAGTGTTATGAAAACCGTTAGGAAAACGAATTTTTAATGTTCGATTTCCAATCATAAATATCTTGATAATCAGACAGGCGATCGACTTGTAAAAGTCATGGGGTTCCTGACTGACCTAAAGGTTTATAATTATGATTGAAGCATGAGCTAAATCCAGGATTTTGTTTCAGAATCTGAGACAAAGTTACCCTATCCCTTAAAAAGAATAAAGGGTCGAGCATGGTTTAATTATTATAGATATATTGTTCCATAAATCGGGCCCATGATGTCTGATTGATTAGTGTGTAATCAATAATATGGGTTTAGTTAAATGAAAATTCTCAGAAATAACGGATCATGCACTCACATAAAACATCACGTATGTTGATATGATTTAGCATGTTTAGGAATGTTTTTTTCCCACTCATTACATTTACATCACCTACTTTATCATTGTTGCATCAAGCTTGAAATGTTGAATCCCTTTTTAAACGCAATTATTCTTGACCTTTTAAATAGTGATTTAGCACAGGATTAAAAACAAATATAATGGGGTAAGTTCTATCATTAGAATGAAAACAAGATATATTTTGGTACACAGCCAGCAAATTACTCAATAAAAATATGTACTACAATAGACAAATTGTGTTATTTATGTATTTCCTCAACCGGAGGTACAGTATCTTCATATTCAATTGCATTTTACGTTATTTTATTCAAGTTCAATGTATTACTTTTCACAGGGACATGCACAATCAATGCCAATACCAAACGATATTCCGATCTCACTTGCTACCGGAGACGAGGCAATGGAGTTTGGGATCGCTCATTAATTATTTGCAGAAATAACGAGGAGATACTTGCTACAGTGAAAGATGCTCAGACGCAGGAATTCCTAGTCGAGTTTCTTACGACATTTAATGAGAACTTCTGGATCGGAGCCAGGGAAGGTCGAGACTGGAAGTGGAGAAATCGTAAGAAACAAAATGTGCATACATTGTGTGCTGGCATGCCCAAATCATGGTGCCGGGTGGCGCCCTTTTTTCGTACCACATCAAGCCCAGATTCCAGTATGAACTCGTTAGACTTTGATTATTTATTGCTTTGCCACACTATTTATAAAGGCAAAAACAAATTAACAAACTGATTTTCGAACCCTCAAGTCAACTACAAGTTCGATTAGTATTACGCTGTCTTTACCGATTGAGCTATCGATAGGTTGATGAAAGCTTGATTTGTATAATTGCTATCACCCTATTAACAACCCTACCGGATTCCATGTGCGCATGCGCTGGTTTACTTCGCGAGTGCGCATGCGCAGTTTTCCTTCACGAGCTCAATCTGGGCTCGCTATGGTACGAACAAATAAGACGCGTCTTTTTTATTTATACAATAGCCTGTGATTTTACGGCTTTAATTTCAATAAACCCGCTCGCGAAGAGTCTAGCTAGCTACGAAAGCTTGAAAAGAGGTCACAAACAATTAGACTTTGATTATTTATTGCTTTGCCTCACTATTTATATAGGTAAATAATAAAACTGAATGAATACTGAGATTCGAACCCACAACTCCAACGATATATACGCTGTCCTTACCGATTGAGCTAACGATGGGTAGATGAAAGGTGGGTTTGCATTATTATTATAGCCCTATCACTAACCCTAACGGTTACCATGTGCGCATGTTTAGCTAGCTTGCTAGACTCTTCGCGAGCGCGTTTGTTGAAATTAAAGCCGTAAAAATCACAGGCTGTCTTGTAAAAGAAAATACGCGTCCGGTGTAATATAGGATGTGCCCTCCATTTGAACACTATTTTCATTCAAATTCATTTTTGTGAGCTACAGTTTTGTCCAAGGAATCTGAGATCGCGCAAAAATAATATCAAAGTTAATTTAGTCATTTGTTATTCATATTAATCAATGGTCAATAAATTTCAATACTTGTCCATTGATTTTCATCAGATTTATTTCGAATTCCTCTCACTTGGCGGTCCGCTGCGGAATGTAATAATCAAATTCGTGTTTGTAAAAAGAAATCAATTCAAATTCGTCGCATAGACAAGACCTTATAAAGAACGAGTAATTGAATGACGCTTTGACGAAATCGATTGCAAAATCACGAAATTGGTTCGTTAAACTGTGCGCTGGCAGCCGAGGATGAACTTGATTTCACTTCGACGAAATTGGATGTAAACTGATGAAACTAATGGGACCAAGTTTGAAAATGATTGACCAAAGACGACATTGACTATGCGATGTGCAAGATTAGGAAGGTTCGGGATGAAATTCAACGAACAAAAATACGAAATTGAATGAAGTAGTGTTAAAATGGACGGGGAACCCAATGATATATCTGTATAGCACTTAGAGACATCGTCAATATTTTAAGCACTATATGAACGCAGCATATTATCATTATTATAATATTGTTATTCATGTATAGCACAGCTGCTATATAATTAGTCTACTGTGCTTTACATACTATCAAAATGTTACCTGGAGTTTAGCCGAGCTACCATGAGGAGGCATTTAACTATTCAAGTAAATTCCTACTGCGGGTACCCATTTGCTGTACCTGGGTGGAGAGTGGCTTGTAGATTAATGTCTTGTCAGAGGACGTTAGGGATGTGACAGAGATTCGAACCACTTACCATGCGATTCAAAACTTGTTGATTTATCGATCCTCTACTAGACCACGATGTCTTTACAAATACGACACCTACACAGATGGAGATCGTTTGGCCAAAGTTAAGTTTTTAATTTATAATCTACGTACGAGAGCCTTCATTTTGAGGTCAACAAAATCAAATCCATGTTAATCATCTTAGTAATATTAGCTACTAACGATTATGGCGCTCTACAAACAAATCACGAGGGGGTGTGGGGTGCGCACCCACCCCCGCACCCTCTTAGTTACGGGCCTGTCTTATATTTGTGTTTATCAATTTGTTTTATTAGGTAACGAATACATCGAACGCTTCTTTTGGCATGAGGCATTTCCGGAATCAAACAAAGATGATTGTATTGCACTTTCATATCAGTCTGATACAACGGAGTTTACATGGAATCCTAGCTCACCGGACAATAATAATGGCGTCTTGTGTCAGTATGGTAAATAAAACTGTTTTATTCTTTTGCCAAATAAGAATAATGTTAATCAGGTTAGATGGTATAATTCGGGGGGCGTGGTCAGAGTCATTTTTTCTGAACAGAATGCTCGCAAAAGGAAAATCTGAACAAGAGGTTTTCACAATTTTTATTTTGGATGTTAGGTTTTTATCATCATTTTCTTTCAGCCATTGGCCAAATTGTCAAAGATGTACAACCTTGATGAACAAGTAGACAATAGAAATACACATACATTACTTGAAACGTATTATACATGTTCTACTTTGTAGTATGTACTTAAATATGATAAATAAAATTATACACTTTAATAAGCATATTGCATTAATTCATAGGTATATCGAGGAGTGGTTGCCAAAATATTGGCGGCGTTCACCCCTGCACCTCATCTTCTTACAGCTTGATAACTACCCTTAATACAACTAACGTCACTTAAATTTATTCATTCATTTTTATGAAATATTCTGAAACATTCATGTACAATGATCAGATGCTCATATACGTAGAACGTATTATTAAAGCCTATAATACGAAGTGATTATTTTTGGTATTATGTCTAGATAAAACCTGCCAAAACGCTGGACTATATCAATCCGACATGGTATTAGACTACATAGGCAACTGCTTCCAATTCCTAAACGTTTCTAAAAACTATTCCGATGGAGACGCTGAATGTACAGATCGAGGTGGGTTTCTGACTGAAATACTGGATGAGAGCACTAACGATTTGTTGGTAAAGCAAGCCTTGTACCTGAAAGAGAAAAAATTTGCAGGAGAAAACACAGCCTGGTGGACTGGTGGTTATGATGACAACGATTCGTTACGGTCCTGGTATTGGGTAGACAGTAAGTAGAACCTGTTCATCCTAGCTATAGTGTTAGGATGAACAAGCCACTAGTCCACGCTCTTAAGCCAGATCATATATAAGAGAAAGGAGTTAGGCGCTCTCCTAACTCCTTATAACACTCCTTTATAACAGATAGACAAAAGGGCTCGAATTCACAAGGTTTGTCTGAACGTCAGTCTGAAACGCATCGAAACGCGTCATATGACGCACATGAACCTAGGTTTGTCGACAAACCTCCTTTGTGAATTCGGACCAAGGGGTGCAAGAACCTTGACATTTCTATACAAACCATTGACAAGCGTACAAGCCAGACGTGTCTTGCGTATCTCCGATAAGTAGGAGGAGTAGCGTTAGGGATGCGGAGCGGGAAAATTTTTCCGAACCTATGGCGGTCCATGTATTTCAGCAAGAAAATCTCCTAATGCCTGGGGGGGGGGGGGGGGGGGGGAGGGGGGTGATGCTTTTCTCTCTCACAGCTCTTCTAAATTGGTAAATTTATTGATTATTATTTCAACAAGACATTAGTTTTGAGGGTCAGTACGCCTAACGATTGTACGCATTGAACTTTATTTGAGGTCACGTTTTTGTTTTAATGCACATATTTAAATCTACTTAAAGATTCGTATGCTTGATGATATTTTGGATTTGGCTCTTATGTTTTCTATGTAAGGCTTTGCCGGTTAGGACATAAGTGAACTATGTTGACCCTTCTCTTCATTTCTGAACCATCTTGGCTCCATCTACCTTTTCAGTTTTGCAATGTCGCATTACGGTATAATTTTGTTTCTGGGGAATTTTTTTGGGAAGAAATGTTCCATGATTTTCGATTTGATGATAGTTTCAGTTCAATAGTTTCTTTCACTGAAAAGTCAGGTACCTTTATTCTTTTCTTTGTTGGAAATTTAGTATTTGGGAAAATGGCCTCTTTCCTGCTTTACATAGGCATTTTTCAGTAGTACGTTCGTAAAGTTGGTATATTCCCACAAGTCATGTTCTATTTACACTTGCAGTTTTAACGGCCCTGAAATTTAATCCCCCTCAAGTTTCCGTTTGCATTGTCAAAGTGAAGTCAGGTAAAGACACCGAGAAAAAATAACGATGTTTTTGAATGACGGCAATGAAATTATAACTAAAAGTAGATAATTAAAAGGAATGAGATCTACCTTGAAGGTTTTCTTCTTCAGTGTAAAACCACAAAATTGAGTTATTTCATGTTGATATTACATGCATAGTAGCCGTAACCATTATTTCCCCGTCTTCAGAAACTCGAGTCATCTATGAGGCATGGCGCTTAGATAGACCTGATAACGACGATCATGACTGTGTAGAAATGAGGAAGAGCATTAACAACGACCATAACTACAGGTGGGATGATTCATCTTGTAGAGCTACAAGACGGACCTTATGTCAGATAGGTTAGTAAATATAGATAACAAAACCGTCTATATTATAACTATCAATTTTATATCGAAAATACCACAATAAACAATATGCATACGCATTAATTGTGCATAACATGCTGGAAGTTTCTTTAAAAAAATGAAATCAATTATTATTCAGAGACTGTAAACTTAATTTTACTTTTAACTCCAAAATTGGAAGTTGAGATAACAAAGAATCAAGATGTTCGAAAAGACAATCTGAAAAATGTGCATGTAAGAAAGCGCACTGATCTAGCCTTTCCTATCAATAACTGTTTGAATTATTGAATATGGTTTCATTTAACATCACCTACTACCTCACCTACAACGCCAAACTGGCTCCATATCGACTCCAAACCGACCGACTACATTGGCAATTCAACATGAAATATTTATATTATAATATTATGATAACTAATTAATTTATTGTTCGCTCTATTGCTGGTTTGATGTTTGTGTCGTTAGTGGGACTGCATAAATAAATGCAATCTAATTATATTGACATTGATTATCTAACGTTTTCTTTGTCAAAATGAGAGCACGAACAGACAGGATTTGTAGGGATATTATAATTTTAGTCCATTTGTTTTCAGGCATTCCTGCCTGCGGTGACCCAGGTGAACCTTTGCATGGTAATCGTTTACCAGACGACAGAACAACTTACTCTGTCAATGCTACTCTTCAATTCACCTGTCAGGAGGGCTATACATTATCTGGAGAAAGCATTATAAGGTGTATGAATAATGGATCATGGAATTATCAAAGACCATCGTGTGAAGGTAAAGTAATTGTTATGTTATTAAATAAGAAATAATAACTAAATCTTATTTACCCACAGAGAACTTGCATCAGCATTAATACTGCTCTTTCTCGTGTTCCTGTACGCCTTCGAAGTTGTATTACCCCAGCAATTGCCAGATACCCATTTACACCTGGCTGGATACTGGCAGATATGGATTTATGTCTTGCCAAAGGATATTTATGCCGGTTCGATAGCCGAACCCTCATCAAATGAAATGAGAGTCAAGTTCGTTCGTGTCTCCTTAGATCAAGATTAATGTAATCTTGATCTTCGGAGTAGTTGGTACAACCGGCCGTGTCAGACACGTTGCCCCGGGGTGCGAGATAGGACTCTTGTAGCGTGCCCCCATTTAAAACAATTATACAATAACAGTTAACATTACATTTAATTAATAGTATGAAACTATTAAAATTACTCTCATGTTACGGGAAAAAATATTGCACATATATATCATCAATCAATTGATTTGGTCGATCCAGTTTGATGGCACAAACACGGCACTACTGGACAGAGATCCTAATAATTACAGAGTCAAGTGAATGAACTTCTATATACCATATATTGTTATTGGAAACTCATTTGAGGACTGTGTCAACGTTTACAGATGATCTTCGAAAATCCATAAACATTTGACTACGTCATGCTTAGAGACGGGGGTTTAAAACTATCAAACTTCAGTAATATGCGGCAGAAAATCTGTTTAATACTGAAATCATGAAGAAAGGCGTCGTCGAAACTTCGAACATTATTGATGTCAATAAAGTTGTTATTCATGAAGGATTATAATAAGGTATTCTCATCTAAGAGCGAGTGATAAATAAACAAAATGATTTTGAAAATTGTACTTACACCATGTTTGAATGTAAAAAGAAACTTAAGCATCCCTTCATTTAAATATGAATAATTACATGGTATTTATCTGGTCTTTTCTGTTTTCATGAACAGCTGTCGAATGTGAGGGAAGCCCATCAAACGTCACACTTGCCTCCATTGTGATGCAAGGATCAGTGTATCAAGATATAGCTGTATACACCTGTCAAGATGGTTATATTCCTGATAATGAACCAATCAGCTTCTGTCAGCATACAGGCAATTGGAGTACACCTAACTTTACCTGTTCAGGTAAAATTATTTATTTATTCATCTATTCTGTGTTTTGTATACAGGGTAAACTCTTCAGTACATTAAAAACAAGAGACCCTTGTACGTGGGGCAGGTAGATGGTTTGTTTTACCTGATACCTAAAAAGCATTGTATACTTCGGAAATGAGTAACTAGATGACAGACAGCTTTAATGACTCGCTAAGGTCGGGGGTAATGAGGATTAATGCCTTACTAAATGATGCTATCACATCGGCTTGGTTTAGACACGGGACCTTCCAGTTATGAGACCACTGCTCTACCACTGAGCTGTCGTGAATTAAAAAAAAGCAAGTATAACAAGTCTTATAGCTTTTTAATGTAGCAGCATTGTGACGTGACTTTATATTACGCTCACTCTAGCGATAATTATAATTGAAGGACAATGATTTCAGTTATCAATGTCTTCTCATGTTCTTGATATTTAATGTAAATCTGTTTTCTATTCCAGCACTCAGCCAATGTTACAATAATCCATGTATGAATGGAGGTACTTGCCATGAAGTAGCTAGATCATCATTCACATGTACATGTACCCCACACTACACTGGTTCCACCTGTGACGTAGTTAAGGCATCCAAGATATATGTGTTGTGGACTAGTAGTTAGAGCTCGTGACAGACTACGCGGTACGGTTCGGGATTCGAATCCCTGCCGCATCCCAACTTCCTTTGGCAAGACATTGATCTACGCTTTCCACAGTCTATTCAAATATCGTAGTAATTGGGTACCTGGTAGGATTTATTTCTTGAATGCACTAAGCCCTACGAATTTTGGAGCTAAGGCCGACCTACCCATTGTACTTCGATCATTTTGTTCTTTACAAAAAAAAATCTTCCATGGCCTTTCCTGCCTCAATGCAAGAACCACAACTAACTTTTACTTTACTAACATAATTTAACTGCCATAACAAAGTTGTAGGTTTATTTTTCATCATAAAACTGTAATTACTGTAATTTTTTATTTTGCAACTCAAGACTAACTGCTATTTGAGACTTTTATTTTATGTTGAACCTAAAAGATAAGCGTTGTTTTTCTTTCTTTCAGAGATAAGGCTTACGACACAATTGACGTTCACAACGCAAGCTTCTTCGCAAAGCACAGAATCACAAACAGGTTTGACGTTGTATCAAGATATTAATCTGCTCTAAACACGACGACAAAGACTTTCAAAACGGCTTACTTCGAATCATCGGGTCATCCTGTCGAGTCGGGTGGTCGCGTTACCCAACCTTTTGCGAAAATATGCCCCTTTATTCACGAATTGTCGGTGGGAATGTTTGTGAAATAACCTACCGACATTTCAAATAATCGGGTCCAATAATCGGGTCCAATTTACCTGACACTTTGTTCTAACCCTACGGCGAAGCTACGAAAAGTCGCGTCCTTATTAAACGTGCATCTTTACATGACCTTCCGTTTTAGCTTATTGAAAAGTCTTGTAACGCGACCACCCGACCGAACGCGTTAATCCGATGTGTCGAAGTGAGCCTTCACAATTAACTCATTAGCACATATCAAAAAGGTGTTAAACGGTGCCAATAACATTATCTTACGTTGACTTTCGATATTTTTTTTGCATGATTTAATCCCGCGGGCTCATATGTGTAGTTACATTGAACCCCCTCGACTATTTTCTTAATTTGAGTTATGTTCCCAGCATAATTATATTTGATTGAATTTCAGCAAGTTTCTATGCATGAAGTATCAATGTATTTAAAGCATGAGAAAACAGAATATGAAAGGAACATATTCCTGGAAAGATGAACCTTAATGACTAAAAATGAGCTTCTCATCATAAAGGTCCTCATTTCTTTCAGGTTTCATTTACATTTCCCCCGATAATTTTACCACTTGTGTGCATGGTAAAAGTACATCTTTACGACTTTAGATTTGAATATTTTAGAAAAAAATATCACAACATTTGCTTTATTTACTAACATTTTATTTTATATCGGATACTAACATATTTTCTCTTTTCTTGATTTAGAAATGTCGTTGAGAACGACGGCATATTTATCAACATCGCTATTAACGTCATTAGCACTAACTACATGGTTTTCTCCAAAATCCACAGGTTTGAATATATTTTAGAGCTCTTAACACAACTTTTAAGAAAAGCGTAGCCATGGATCACAGGGGGGGGGGGGGGTAATCCCTCGTGTCTTCCTTCAAAAAATTGGTCCACGAATTAAGAAGTCAAAAACCCTACCGCCTACATCTAACCCCTACCCCATCCGTTCATAAAAAAAGCCTGTCAGTTGCGATTGACATACTATTATGGCTTTACATAAAGTATTTGTAATTTAAATTTAATCTAGAAGTACTTGCTTATTGCATCGTGGTCATATTTCATCCTACCACTCTAAAAGCTCAAAATATCGAATCGACGTTTGAAAGGGCCGATGAGAGTCACCATTCCCAAACTTTTAGATTACACTTGTAGCATGTTAGATCCAACAGTATAAAGGCTAAATAAAGCATGCTAAAAGAGTTTATCTACCAGTTTGAAAATGCTACTCCTTTGCTATTCTAAAATATACATGACGTAACGTTTGGGGTTTTAGAATGTAGCTCTCGAATGTATCCTAATTTCAAGAAATACAATTCCTTATTTTGATTTGGAATAAAAGCTTTCTTTAATGCAAAAAGACAATGCTTGCTAAAATTGTATTATTTTGTAATAATAATAATAAAGGTGTATAGATTTATTGAGCGCATAATAAACAGAAGTTTCTCTATGAGCTTTACAAATTAAAAAAATAAGCATGTACAAGTATATTTAAATAGTACAAGAACGAAATATAAAAACGTTCAACTTAAGACATGTAGCCGAGAGTATTAATTCATTACGAGCAAAGTTAATACAGATAGCAAATATTTATGAAAAATGAATTAGAGTAACATATTCAATTATAATACATTACATAATTAAGTGGTCCTGGGGGGTGTTTCATAAAGAGTCTCTCTTAAAAGTCTCTCTTAGTGTAAATCATGGAAAGTCTCTCTTAAAGGGATAGTCCACCCCAGGATTTTCTTTAGCTGACGATATAGACCTAATAATACCATGAAGAATGATACAAGTCTCATTAAAATCCATGATCACATAACGAAGATATATCGACTTTTTTATCGAAAATCAGCCGCCCCCCAAATGCAAATGCGTTACATGGGCATGAAACGATCGCCAAAAAATAACCGATAGTATCGAAATTGTGACGTATGTTGCGAGCTGCCTTCTTATTTCGCAGACATTCACTTTCGCTTTCATTCATGATTCGTCGTGTCAGTGCGATAACAGTGTACCGCGAGCGAAAGTGAATGTCTGCGAAATAAGAAGGCAGCTCGCAACATACGTCACAATGCGATCGTTTCATGCCCATGTAACGCATTTGCATTTGGGGGGCGGCTGATTTTCGATAAAAAAGTCGATATATCTTCGTTATGTGATCATGGATTTTAATGAGACTTGTATCATTCTTCATGGTATTATTAGGTCTATATCGTCAGCTAAAAAAAATCCTGGGGTGGACTTTCCCTTTAAGCTACCAGAGACTCCCGTGAAAATTTATTTTCCGTTTCATAAAGATCTTCGAAGACTCTCCTAGCGTAAGAGTGACTTTATGTAAATAAAAAAATTGCATATCGTTTGCATACGTCAACAGCGAATAAAACTTCACTTCCCGCCGCTGCAAGACAGTGCAATCTTTTGGGTAAGTGGACTTTAAAATGTTATATAATTTCGTCTGTATTTCTTTGTAAAGTGTAAATGACCAGTATTCGAGTCCCTGTTATACTAGTAATGATTTATCATGTACATTTTTTAGAGAATTATAGCAAACTGTATCATTAAATCATGTTTTGACCTCGTTATTTTTGCCGTCCGATATCGTCTGCAAAATTTGCTCGGTCCCATGTGTGTCTTTTAATTTGGTGCGTGGCCTAAGGCTAAAAAGTCGGCACTAGATCTACACTAAATTCCCCCTCGACTTCGTACCGTCTATTAACAGAATCATCATCCTAATCCTAGGCACATAAATCTCTCATGCAAGGCCTTGACAGTATTTTTGATAGCTTTATTGGTTTGTCAAGGCCTTGAAGCAGCACTTTTCTTGAAAGAAGAAGAGCTAGTCTAGATCTAGATCGGTACTACGGTAGATCTATTCTTTCTAGATCTACTTCTCTAGGCCTAGATCTAGATCTAGTAGATCTAGTACTTTCTACTTCTAGATAAGATTATTGTAATGACTGTAGTCTGTCTATATACAGACAGTGGGTGGTTCTGCAATTGGAACATGCGCCTGAGCTGAGCTGGCTGAGCTGAGCTGGCTGAGCTGAGCTTAACTAGTCAAGCATATTGACCATTATAATTCTTCTAGTTTAGATAGAAGTACTAGCCTATGTTTGAGCTCTTTCGTTTGTTACTCGTTAGCCTCTGATTTGGGTAGGGTCGGCTCCTCTCTAATTTAGAGACAGAAGCCGACCATATCATATGGGTCAGCTCTGCAAACTTGGTGGCACGGATCTGACTACCAAACTTATGCCCAAATACTTGATTTTATCGGATGCATTTATACTCCAATATTAGGCCTAGCTAGGCTAAACGACATCGGCTCCACTTACAATACCAACTTGACTGTATAATCCGTTTAACGGTCCCTTTTCACAAAATTACCGGTATGGGTCGAAATCGACATCCATGTTGAAAATCTTGCAGCCGTATTTTAAACTCTCACTGTGCATGACGTCATCTAAATCTTATTCCTTCTAGTCTACGCGCAAGGCAAAATGATTATGAAGGAAAAACTGATAACGTCATTACGAACTTGTAGCTCGTGCACAGCTTTTCCTTCATTATCATTTTGAGGGATGAGATTTAGATGACGTCATGCGCAGTGAGAGTTTAAAATACGGCTGCAAGATTTTCAACATGGATGTCTATTTTGATTAAAAACACATATGGTCCCACAACTTTGATCATTTTATCTCTGTCACAGTTTCAATTTTATGTCACTTAGACTCGGTCCAAGTAGATAAAAAAAAATATATACATCTAGGTCTAAATAAAAAAAAAAGATTTTCAATTATTTTAAAAACATTTATATCCTTTTCTTTTTCTTTCAAATAAAACAAAATCTAGGTGGAGAAAAGAAACAGGGATGCCCATGCCGGCGAGTAGGAAGCAACGACATTGAGGGCTCCGAAAGGACTGGAGAAGAGTGTAAGCGCAAATGGCAGAAGATTGAATCAAAGGCTCAGAGAGTACGAGCCTCAAGTTAACAGGTAATTTTGTTGCAATTAATCTTGTCGTGTTATAAAGTTACAATCCATTAGCGATATTATGTTTTGAGATGAATAGTAATTAGCATGAAACCAAAAGTCAATAATTGATAAAGTGCAGTTGAATGGGCAAAGTAGTGATTTCCTGCAAAGAACATGGAATGTGTATTTATGACCGTGTAAAGATTACCTGATTACTATTTCTTGGGAGTCAGTAAGGGGTCAAAAGTCACAGGTCAATTTAAATATGCCAAACTATCTTGTAACCAGGAAAATGTCAGATCGGTAAAGGCATCTTAATCAAGTTTATTTCAGGGATAGGAAGAGAACTTCCTCCTATATTCCAGCAGTGCCAAAAAGCATCTTTATCTTTATGCCTCCGATCTGAAACTTGTGCAGCATTATGTTTTCTGGTTGTCAGTTCATCTATTTGTTCAAACATCATTGTTTTTAAACTCGTGTTGTGCCCTTTAATTTCATTCTAAGCACCTGTGTATAAGCAAAACAGCAACAAACAAAATTCAACCAAGCTATCAATTTGTGGGTATATGTATTTTGTAAATGTTATGATTTCCCCCCATATATATCTGAAGGAGGTAGACCAGCAACACCAATGTCTTTCATTGACTCCCTAGTCCTCGAGATGCTGGATACAGAGGTGGTTGACGGCATCTAGAGCTCACAGAGGCAGGATTTGTAAGCATACATATTTAATTTCGAAGTCATACCTGATTTAAAAAAAAATCATGGCCAGTTTTCTAGTTAGTTTAATAGGCTGGGTATTCTGGGAGGTCATTGTGACATTTGTGATATGAGTAGATCATACATACATACATACATAGCCATACAAAGGAATCGCAAGCAGAATACTTTAAAAGTTATGGGAAAAACTGAAATGTTTGGGTTTAGTCTTTAATCTTTTTCAGTTTTTCTAAAAATGTAATTTTATTAAAATAATTCATAACTTGGTTATGAATCAGTATAACTGTGGGACTAAAACTGAAAAGTCCTGATTATTTTTAAAAAAAAACTGTTTTTATCTCTGTTTACTTTCCTGTGTCACATATTATTGTAGGCAGCTGAGATGTCCATCACATTTTTTTTATTTGAGTAAACATGAATCAATGTCAACATAGCATAAGTTCATCGTGTCAAATCAAATCCATTTAAACTCAGTTTTGCCATGAAGGACCATAATATTAATAGGGACATATAGCAACAACAATTTTGCATCTTGTTCCTGTACCTGTTTTTGTAATTACTGTGAGATTTAGTGCCGGTCATTATAGCATGACCTACAAAAGGATGGATGCAGTTCCTGACACTTTTAGGGCAGAAGTGGTAGATTCTCGCTCACACCGAAGCTAACGTGTAGTTGCTCGTTACGAATCTTTCAGATATTGATCTGCATAAATAAATTTGTTTTACATACCCAATTTATACATATTTTTTACATAGTTGATTTTATCTCGACAAAGTTTGTTAGATGATAACTCTTTTTTTTTTAAATCTCTTTTAATTTAAAGGACATTGAGGAGGATAATGCTGCTACCAGCATGCTGGAGGACGTCATTGGAGGTGTAGAGGAAGAGGAAGGGGCCGTGGATGAAGGAGAGGCAGTACAGAATCTAGAAGACAAGGAGGAGAGGGGGGGGGGAGGGGAGACGCTGCACAAGTTGTGAAGCGTATTTGTACAGCCGAGGCTTGTTGAAGTGGGGGAAGAGCGGGATTTGAGCTTGCAGGATATCCTGCATGTGCTCCGGGAGCATTTGTATATTTAAATTGTTTTTCATTGTTCTTATTATTTGTAAAGGATTTCGAAAACAAATGTTTTCTATGACGCAATATCAAATTTCGCTCTTCCTTCACTTCGACAAGCCTCCTGTTTTACCAATACAAAAATTGAATGTTGAGTACATTAAAAAAAAATGTTTTTAATTCCTTCGGCAATATTCGTCTTCATACACAATCGTTTCAAAATAATTTTGCAGTAATGAGTTTTAATGACATCCGCTTTAACCTCAGTATACAATTTGAGTGCAATGCCTTTCCAATTTTGAGAAAAATTCCTTGATAGAATTTCTTTGCCATGAGAGTAGATAAGTAGATTGTAAATGAGAAGCGAGGAGATTTTTTGTTGTGGTCAGTTTGCTTTTAATATTTGAACAGGGTTTTTCTAATGCCAAAGAGGTAGCCTTGGAATATCATTTAATTGGGGAAAGGGTGTTTAAAAATGAGGCCCACTACATCCCAGATAACAATACGACGTTACGCCAACGTGGGGCCAACGTAAGCTGTTACGTTGGTCCAACGTCGCCAACATGATGTTGGGCCGACGGCTTTCTTGCCGGCGGGCCAACATTGGCCCGACAGCGACAACATGACATTAAGCCAACATCGGGCCAACGTTATACCAACCCCTATCCGACCATGTTGCCGATGTCCTCCCGACATTGAGCCAACGTTATGCCAACCTCTTTTCCACCGTATGCCGACGTCTTTCCGACATTGGACCAACGTCATCCCAACCCTTTTTAACCATGTGCCGACGTCTCCCCGACATTGGCCCAACGTTATACCAACCCCTTTTCAACAATGTGCCGACGTCTCCACGACGTAGGGCCAACGTTATTCCAACCCCTATCCCACAATGTGCCGACGTAGTTCCGACAGTGGACCAACGTTATGCCAACCCCTTTCCCACCATGTGCCGACGTCGTGGACTGTTACGTTGGTCCATCGTCGCAAATATGATGTTGGGCCAACAGCTTTCTTGCCGGCGGGCCAACGTTGGCTCGACAGCGACGAAATGACATTAAGCCAACATCGGGCCAACGTCCCCCCGACGTATGACCAACGTAATGTCAACCCCTATCCCACCATGTACCGACGTAGGACCAACGTAATGCCAAGCCCCCTTTCTACCATGTGCCGACGTCTCCCCGACGTTGTCCTAACATAATGCCAACCCTTTTCCCACCAAGTGCCGACGTTGGATCAACGCTATGCCGACCCCTCCTCCACCATGTGCCTATGCTAGACCAACGTTATGCCAACCTCTTCTCCACCATTTGCCGACGTAGAAGCAACGTTATGCCAACCCCTATCCCACCATGTGCCGACGTTGTACCTCCCCTTTCCAGTTCATGCAAACATCCTTCTGACATTACCAACACCAACTCAACAACATATTCACACCAACATCAGTCGTCCGTTCATAAGAACATCGTCAAGATCATACTACATCGGACATGCACAATCATTCAAACACATGCACCACAACGCGACAAGGAAAAGCCAGGTTATTTAAGATTGGATTAAATAAATAAACAGAGCAAAATCCACAAAATGAAATAGTAACAATTTCATCAAAATTAGACTGAAATTGAGAAAAGTTCATGATAGAACTCGACTTACATCCCTCTGGAACATATGTATAATAACAATATTGCAGCAAGAGGGACATGTTTTTTTAATTTCGTCATGTCTATTATCTGGTACATTTTATTCACTATCAAAACTTGATAACAACTTATTTGTCCAATTGTAATGAAAAGTTCACCATCTTGCTTTTTAGAATTTGCTCTGAATACATCCCCCTCCCTCCAAAAAAAAAAGGACAAGGAAAATAAACAGATTTTGTGATAAAACATACTTTATTTTATGTGTAATAAACAAACTGGTGTAAATGTGAATACAATTATTGTACATCTTTCTTTGGTATTTTCGTTTGAATTAAAAAAAGATGTAAACATAGTTTCAAGTTCAAGGTATCTCACTGTGTCACAATATAGGCCTACTGTCAATGAATGCTAGGACGATAGGAGCCGTTATAAAATGAAGTGTCGCTTACACGTAACACAACATAACATACTGAAATTCATTGTACGAATATAATAAACAATTCTCACAACTTCAAGTTCCTGAGTAAAACAAAACAAACTTTCTGGCAGACGAACACGATTGCTTATGACAAGATTCCTCTACATAATGTACAGCACAAAAATATAAAGAAATTATTAAAGTATCCACCATTTGTATACCAAGAACTAGGCAATTAATGTAAACAATTTTCCATAAAAAATAAAAAATAAAATTCAAAGAAATTGCCAACATTTTTGTTGCTTAGGCATTTCAGAGATGCTGATACATTTCGTCGCCATATCTATTGTTAACACATCTACAAACTGTTTTTTCAGGAGGAATAGGCTACATTGCTTGAATGTGTCAAGTAAAGCAATCGCTAAATGTTTATAAAACAAGAGAGGACATTTGAAAGAGAAAATAAGAAAGAGCAGAGCTTGTAAAGGGAAAAACACAAGTTTCTTCACTCTAATATACCACTTTCAATATTTCTTTAAATTGAGAAGAAGGTATTACGAAAAACATTCAGTCACTTAGATATATGAAATATTTGTTTCTTACCTTTGAAATTCTTTATAGCATGCATTTAGTTGACACATTATACAGGCATTCAAATCAATTACGACCTTCTTCGGCTCATGGTATAGCTCTCTTTTTAAAATTGGGTCATTAGTTAAATTTCACCACAACAAATAACAAGTAAAGATGCATAGCACACTATTTAATAAAAAAAAGTTATTGTTTATGTTTGTGTACAAAACATATGCTTGCAGAGCTGGCTAGCAAGCACCGTAGCTTGCCTAAGCGGAGATCGTTCTTGATATAAAATCACCAATCCTTTGGTCAATCATTCCGAGGAACTCTGAGAATTTTAAGGGGCGGGGTCCACCATTAGACGAGCAACTTGGAGAGGTTTTCAAAAATTTGTAAAAAATATAAGGAGGCATTTATTTAGGAAACAATTGTTATTATGTTGCTTAAAAAGGGTCTTGATACAAGACATAAAAGTTTAAATTTCCTAAGGCAGTGGACCTTTAAAGAATGGGTTAGTCGGAATCAAAATCTTGTCTAGCTTGTGGTGGTACAACTTCGGCATCTGCGACAAAAAGAAGAAGAAAGAAACCAAACAAGATTTAAAAGCTGATCATGGAAACATCACCTTGAAATAGTACGGATATTAATCAAATAGTACGGCATTCAAGGGAAGTAGTCCTGAGTGGCACATCCTCCCTAATTTTGATGAAATTTCATGGATAGAAGTACTTTGTCATGAAAATAACTTCGTTCAAATTTTAGAGCGAATGACCCAGTAGTATGGAAATTAGAAAGGAATGGATTTCTTTTATTTTTGTCTTGTTTAATTCAAATAGCATCAAACACTCTTCTTAACAAAGGAAATATACATTTTAAGTAAAATGGCAGTGATATTCTTCAATAAAAAGAACCAATTTATAGTATCTGCTTGCTCAGTGTTGAGATGCTTGATTGATAACAGTTTAAAGCCCCTCTTAAGTGTTGGATCCCTAAATTAGCCAAGGAATAGATGGCACAGTCTCACTTAAATGGTATGATGTGAAAGAGGATGTCATTAACACCTGGGCACTTCTGCAAATAGAATATTGCCCTAACAAATGTGTTTGAACTTTGAAGTACAATATGGATGAAAGAATACAAAATTTGCGTTTTCTGCATACAACACAAAACCCTAAGTTAGTCAGTTTGTATTCTTTCTTATTTTTAGGAATGTTTGAAGAAGAGTGCAGTGTTTAATGGCATCCTCTTTCACATCATTATAAAATTGAAGTGAAATGTGAAGCTCCCAATACTTGAGAGAGGCTTCAAAGTAGAAACAAAAACACAAAGCTATATCGTTAGTTGCTTATACAAGAAACAAATCAATTGACTGTGTTTTGTTTTTTGTGGCACCCTGCATTCAGAATTGTTTCCAAAACAATACTGCTATAAGCAGTACTTCATGATTTGTTGTTGTTGAATAGTTTTGTAAGTGATCACAATGCAGTTTCTCAATATAATCAGGAAAAAGATACTTGCATCCGTTAGCAGCTATGTCATACACAAACGTACATTAATCCAGTACATTTATACTTTGTGTGCAGGGCACAACTATAACGAATACTAAGAAGTGCATTAGCTATCCTGTCTACATGTATAACTAAATACAAAGTGAATAAAATGCCAAATGACATACCCATATTTCTTAATGTTGAGGTCAATGGGGTCGTTGGGGTCGACAGTGTTCTGGAGGTTGATGGGGTCGATGTCGAAGGGGTCCTTGGTGCTGTTGATGCTGTTCTGGATGATCGAGGTAGGGGTAGCTGGATCTGGACGGGTAGAGGAATCTGGAATTTGTTGTGAAGTTGACGATATGAAATGCAGGATTTAATATTTAAATTTCAGAATTGTAGGGATTATAGGAGATTTGGGATTTGGAAGAGCTATATAGATTTGAATGTATTAATAAAGAACGTCAGAATTTAAAAATAATGAGAAAATGAAAATAAAAATGCAGCAATAATCAAATTTGTGAATGAAAATTGTGAATGAAAATTATGGGATCAGTGTTACCCCCGCCCCCAATAGTTTCTCTATTTACTATTCGATCAAATTTTGGTTCTTGGCCAATTGCGACTTTAAATGATTGCAAATGCCAAAATGATGGTAATTCCCAACAGCTACCTGTTTCACATCACACTCACAATCCACCAAATGTGTTGATACAAAGTTCTTGCATATTTTGGCAGACTTGGCACACTCACTTGTAAGATTTCAGGAGGCTAAAAACATGTACTAGCGGGATATTTGAATTCCCAGCCCAATCTCGTAATTGATTCCTTTTCGAACTGACTCATCATCAGCATTATCTATATTGAGCTACTACTGTATTAGTAGACCTACTTCCAAATCTGAAAGTATCAGAGACTATAATATAATTTAGATCTGCATAACAAAATGATGGGTCTAAGGGCGCGTTCATGCTTGATTTTGAAGGTAGAATGAGCGATCTGAAACGCTCATCGTAAACGCTCATCGTGATCGCAGTTCCACGGTGTAGCTGTTCATGCTTACTTCTCTGGCTCATCCAGGCAATTCTCCTTGTGTGGCCTTGTGTGACCTTCACTGTGCATGCTACGTAGACCCACTAGAGGTCAGTGCGTTGACCCCATTTAAACGCGTTTACAATTGTAAACGCATCTTTTTGTGAGTTTACGATCGGCGTTCGTGATCGCCGTTTTTCGGTGATTCTACAAAAGTGAGCATGAACGCAAGCGTGTTTTAAACTAAACACGTAACAGATGCCTGATTCTGGCCGTCAAAATCAAGCATGAACGCGCCCTAAGCTTCCCATTCAGCTCTATATATCAAGATCAGTATTTGAGTCAATTAGTCTTTCAAACAATGCATCAGCACCTTCAACATTTGTAACACCAACAGATTCACATTTCACAATCATTAATTCATGGTCGATATTGCATATTGGGATGAACATCATCACTGTCACGGACGCTGTAACATATGGTGCATCAATGCACCACCTAGGTCTAACTCTAAGTCAGGAACATATTAACATTTATCACGGCAAACACTCAGTGCATTTGATGCCGACACTCCGGCCCCCATCATATAGCCCTCATAGCCATCACTCACACTTTCAATTGCACGCAGCGGTTGTGCGTGCTAAGCGTACGCGGAGCGGTACACTCGCACTCACTTTCACTTTCATTCAGACAAGGAATTATCGATGATTACTTTAACAATTTCTCATGCTATTTCCCTCGCTTTGTGACTGGGAGTTCTCACACTAAACAATTTATCAGTTTCACGCGACATGCTCACAAAAATTTACGTTGAAAGAGAAAGAAAATCATTCATTTACCATGCAGTGTAGGTACTCCCAGGCAACTGATCCAGACAAATGGACAGGATATGGCTGACGTTGAGATTGCATGAGCACATGGGTATGCGCACGCATGCAATTTTTTTACCCGGATGTAGGTACTAGGTCGTATTTGTTACGTTGGCCCAACGTCGATAGCCAACCCATATAAACATGCACTATTTATCAGTAAAGATGGAGACGATGGACTAACGTTTAGCCAAGGTTCGCCCAACGTCTTGTATAGCCAACATATCCACCATTTCTCAGTAAAATTTGAAACGATGGACCAACATTGAGCCAACGTTAGCCCAACGTCGAATAACCAACCAAAATGCAACATTTATCAGTAATAATTGAGACGATGGACCAACGTTCAGCCAACATTGGCCCAACGTCAAATAGCAAACAAATAGCCACTATTTATCAGTGAAAATGGCGACAATGGACCAACATTAAGCCAACGTTAGCCCAACGTCGAATAGCCAACCAAAAGCCAACATTTATCAGTAATAATTGAGACGATGGACCAACGTTCAGCCAACATTGGCCCAACGTCGAATAGCCAACCAATAGCCACCATTTATCAGTGAATAATTGAGACGATGGACCAACGTTCAGCCAACATTGGCCCAACGTCGAATAGCCAACCAATAACCACCATTTATCAGTAATAATTGAGACGATGGACCAACGTTCAGCCAACATTAGCCCAACGTCGAATAGCAAACAAATAGCCACCATTTATCAGTGAAAATGGCGACAATGGACCAACATTGAGCCAACGTTAGCCCAACGTCGAATAGCCAACCAAAAGCCAACATTTATCAGTGCAAATGGCGACAATGAGCCAACGTTAGCCCAACGTCGAATAGCCAACCAAAAGCCAACATGTATCAGTAATAATTGAGACGATGGACCAACGTTCAGCCAACATTGGCCCAACGTCGAATAGCCAACCAATAGCCACCATTAATAGTGAATATGGCGACAATGGACCAACTTTAAGCCAACATTGGCCCAACGTCGAATAGCCAACCAATATCCACCATTTATCAGTGAGAATGGCGACAATGGACCAACGTTCAGCCAACATTGGCCCAACGTCGAATAGCCAACCAATAGCCACCATTTATCAGTGAAAATGGCGACAATGGACCAACGTTCAGCCAACATTGGCCCAACGTCGAATAGCCAACCAATAGCCACCATTTATCAGTGAAAATGGCGACAATGGACCAACGTTCAGCCAACATTGGCCCAACGTCGAATAGCCAACCAATAGCCACCATTTATCAGTAAAAAATGGCGACGATGGCCCAACGATTAGCCAACGTTGGCTTGCCGACTGCGACCCTGCCGACCGTGGCCGACGTTGGCCCAACGCCGTATTGTTATCTGGGATGTAATGGTAGTGTTTCCCTTTTGCAGGCAAAAACAAATTCTATAGATCATGATTTACACCACTTTGTATTTTCTGTCTGCTAAAGAGACACAGCACCTTTAAAGTTGGTAGCCCTCATTTGCACACCCTCCCCAAAATATAATATTGCATGGGTAAAGCTCTCTGGCATGATAATACACGATACACTCCATGCAATTTGATGAAAGGAGTGCTGCTTCGAAGAGAAGTTTATTAGTTGCTAGCCATTAACTACATGTTAACTTTATATTAACATGAGCTGTGAAGGACACATTAGCATTTGTACACATCAATATCCTGCTTCTTGTAATGGCCAGCATTACAGTGATTAAGTCTGTTCTCGGCACAAAACGAATGTCCAGTACAAGGGTCTGAAATATTAGACTATTTTGTACTTGTTATTTTTCCTTCTCCACTTGTCGATATAATTCCACCTTGAGGCTATTATCAATTCTAAACTTTTAAGAGGCGATTTTTAAGTAATATTGACTGCCTTCTGGGCAATACGACATATATCGCCCGAACCGAAGGTGAGGGTGATATCCCAGATAGCAAAATATCTGGGGCCCATCTGGGTTTTGTATGGGCTGACTAAAACCCACGTGGCCCATACAAAAACCAGATGTATACCAGATGGGCCTTCCCACCCAGAACCCACACATATGGGCCCCATGTGGGCCCCATGTGGGTTTTTGTTTGTGAAAATCGCACATCGAACATCGGCTGGGCCCAGCTAAAAACCAGATGTATACCAGATGGGCCGTCCCACCAAGAACCCACAAGTACCAACACATATGGGCCCCATATGGGCCCCATGTGGGTTTTTGGTGGTGATAATCGCACGTCGAAGATTGTCTTCACCCAGCTGAAAACCAGATGTATCCCATATGGGCCTTCCCACAAAGAACCCACAGGTATACGGAGCCCACGTGGCCCATATAAAAAACAGATGTATACCAGATGGGCCTTCCCATCCAGAACCCACAAGTACCAACACATATAGGGCCCATATGGGCTCCATGTGGGTTTTTAGTGGTGAAAATCGCACGTCGAACATTGTCTTCGCCCAGCTGAAAACCAGATGTATACCAGATGGGCCTTCCCACCCAAAACCCACAAATATATCCCATCATTTGCATAATGAGTATGGGGTGCGTGCACATCTATGTTTTTTAACAATTTATCTAAATTTACAGGATATTTCTTAATTACTGATGATTTAGTTATTTGCAATTCATTTCGAAAATACTACAAAATGTAAATTGCCAATTATTAGGAAATTTCACTACTTTGTTTAAATTATATTTAATTAAACATGAATTAGAAAAAACACTAACTATAATCTAAAACAGATTCAATAAAATACAAGTATATGGAAATGTCTTATCACAGCAAATTAACCAAGTCTTCTTAACCAATGCCTTTACATTGGAAATGTTAGACGATGTGTTGTTGCCATTGACCAAATTAATTAGTAAAAGTGCTACATAACCTACTAATTATGTCTGCTAATTGGAGCTTTCAATCAGTGGTTGAAAGTTGTGCCAAATGGTACGACTGGTCCAGTTAAACCCAACTGGTAACCCTGGAAATTGAAATGGGATAAATGAATTCAACTGGGAAAAAATAGGAACCCATTTAAACAATATGAAGCCCATTTAAAACCACATTGGCCCATATGGGACCAGATCAAACCCACTTGGCCCATATGGATCCCATATAAAAATCCGCTTATAGCCCATATGGGGCCCATATAGAACCCACTTGACCCATATATAGAATGTGGTAGGTCCCACATAAAACCCACATATGGCCCATCTGGTGCCCAATGGGTAACCGTTGTGTATATTGATGGGCCAATTGTGGGGTACATCTGGGTTTCACGTGGGCCCATCTGGGCCAAGTGGGTACAATCTGGGCCGCCCATCTGGGGCCCTTCTATAACCCGGGTGCAGATTGCTGGGCCCCACATGGGGCCTATCTGGGACCCATCTGTGCCAAATGGGCCAAGTGGGCAAGAGCTGGGCTGGCCCATCTGGGCCAAGTGGGCCAGCCCAGTTGTAACCAGATAAAACCCAGATGGGCCCCACAACATTTTGCTATCTGGGATATGACAAGTCGTATTGCCCTGAATTAGGCAGTCAATATTACTATTATTAACCACATCAGACATCTAGAGCAAACAAGAAACTCTTACTATCTTATACTCTTAAATTATGTAGGCTACACAGGGTTTCCTAGCATTAGAAGTTGCAAAAACATTGTCAAACCAGCACTGTTCATCCAGTGTTTGACAGATTTTCGATACACTGCAAACAGTTTGCCTAGGGTGTGATTGTTACGTCACAATGGAGTTCGCGCAAAGTGCGCATTTTCTTATACACGATGCGCGATGTAAATTACAATAGCTGATGCGCGATGTAAATTACAACTGGCACTATATTATTGCTCACTAGTTTAACACGCATTTTGCCATTGACTTTTCAGAGCGGGCTAAAATATTTGTCCATTGACTTACTGTATAACCTATATTGCCCGCCAAATTACACACAAATCCCATTGACTGTTCTGAGCGGGCTAAAATATTTGCGCATTGGTTTACTGTATAACCTATATTGCCCGCCAAATTACACACAAAATCTCATTGACTTTTCTGCGCGGACTAACTTATTGTAATTTTGTTGACTTATCCATCAAACCTTGAGGGCAATAACATTTAAAAATTGCCCTGCTCAGATGTCTGATACGGTTAATAATAGTTGATATTGCTCTTCTTCAAACCATAAGATTTGCACCATACTTTCAGAGCAGTTTTTAGATGCTATTACCTCTTGTTTACAATCTGATTTACACACATTTATATTTTCAGCCTACAAAAGGGACAGTTACACTGTAGGTCATTATCAAGCAAAATAAATACTAAGATAATTTAAAATAAATACAACAATTGTGTGGAATTATTTTAATTTTTTTCCTGTTTTTACTGATGAGATGTACAACTTTAATCTTTGACAAAGTACATAAATACTTTAGTACACTGTGTTGATTTACCTGTGGACTTGCTGTTTTACTGACATTTTGATGCATGAATCCTTGTTGGAATTTACATTATTAAATGTTTATTCTTTTGTTATGTTTGCTTCAATATAAAAATATATTTATTTATTCTTCTCATTCAGATATTTTAAATTAAAATAAGATATTTCATTGTGACGTTTGTTACTTATATACACCATTGTTTATTTTAATACCAATGTAAATTATTCTCAGTTGAGTTATATTTACTGCCTTAATATGCTATAAATATCTGAAATATATCTGTTACATCCATTCAAATTACAAGTGTACTGCATAATACTTTAGTGTCATTTTTTTGTCTTGAAATTTAAGTAGTAATAAATGATATGTAAAAGATATGTGAAGACTTTGAATACTTATGAGAGGTAAAAGTCTCTCGTAACTTTATGAGAGACTTTTGACTTAAGAGAGACTTTTATGTGTAGACTTTGCTTTATGAAACAGAAAAGTCTCTCATAACTAATAACTAAAGTCTCTCATAAGTAGGACACTTAAGAGAGACTTTGGGGTTTATGTCTAGACATAAATTCTTTATGAAACACCCCCCTGGTTTCTTTTTATTCTCACGGTTGGTTCTATAATTGAAATGTTTTCGTTTTCATCACAGAAAGTCCAAAGGGAAATTCATTACCTTCTGGAGGTGAGTAACTTCGCGATTATCAGAGAATCTTCATTATTTTTATCATCAATATTTAATCGGCAATGGTACATGTCAAATGCGGTTCTTAAAACAAATGTTGTTTAATATCAATTTGAAGAAAATCATAAATACAAACATTCAAACATCAATAGAAAAGAACAAACTTAGTTATGTTAGTTCGTTCTGAAAAGGAAAACTATAGAATGAATGCAAAGTCATTTATTGAAGATGTATATAACAATCCGATGTTTAAAATAGAACATTGTGAAATAGTTACTACAAAATGCAATCCTTTTTATTATATAATATACGGTGATCATGTACATAAAGGCTACTCAACACAAGGGAGAGGACGGGCTTCTTTTTTCTTCTAATTACAGGTTTCAATATAGGAAATAATTTTCAATGGAAACAAAATATGTTTGCGCTAAATATATATATATATATATACACAAATACGTATCTTTTTATTATTTCTCTTGAAAGCTATTGCAGCTGGAAGCTTGGTGGTCATCCTTTTCATCTTAGTGGTAATCGTGTTAACCACCGTCTTGTTCAGAAGGTATATATATATATATTTATTACAAAAATAATCTTAGTTTATTATTAGTTATCATTATGAGTACACAGTTATGCCACTTTTCTTACCTTTGCCCTGAATTCACCATGATTCTATACTTTTGCATTTTGAAGGCATGTTTTAATTTGGCGATTAATGATGAAAATATAAAAGATCACCCCCAGTCCAGAACTATTTGATATATGAACTGTTCCTTTTTTCAACACAGGAAACTTTAATGTTTTTAACCAAACCACACACTCTTTTGATACAAATAATTATCAAGATTGCTTGCTTCGGCGAGTATTTTTTTTATTTTTTTTTAGAGATTATACAATGAAATCAATTCTACGCTCTATATCCAAGACTGTTGATCATGTAAAACTCCACCTTTGTGCCAGGTGTCATGGTTTGAAAAAAATCATTCCCAATTCCTTTGATATTTTTCAGCATCCGACTGGACCGTAACACCCCCAAATGTAACTAAAAGAAATTAATACAAAACTAGAAAAGATAATCCTTTGTATTTCTACGTTACGTATGTATAATTGTGTGATTTCATGAATTATGCACTCTAAAAACTAAAATGTTAAATCAACATTTACCAGTTTCTAGAAGCAAGGTACTTCATTATAATCAACACTTATAACACGATGATTCGAACAGTGTAAGAGCTCGATCAAGCATGGCAAATTGTTAATTTACCATTTTGAAAAAGGTCACTCCTATATATCAGAGATTCCGAATGTTGAATTAATTAACCTTGAAGTTAATAGAGTGTTCATTTTGTCAATGATTTTCCTACAGGCGTCGTGCGGCTAAACCTGTCCTACCCGATGATGAAAACGAAATGGAGAACTATGCCGTGGTTGCGAACTGCTACGAAGATAGCAAACCAGCAGACAGCACTCCTCACGCACCATATTATCTTACGCTTGAGCCAGACAGCGATCAAAATGGCGGATTTGGGACTTCCGTTGCTGAGCAACCCTCTCCGCATCTTTGGAAGGGCGTGACACAGGATGACACTCCCTCTGTCATCAAGGGTTCGAATGGTTGGAATGAAACTGATACCGAAGATGGTTTCGTGGATAATGTTTTATATGGAACAATTAGTGATGAACAAACTGTGAGCCCGTCATCATTGAATCATAACTCTACTGATTATAAGGCAGCGAAACACCACGCCATAACTACTACTCATCAGAGTCCTGGACGCCCATCACCTGGTAATCCCAAGAGCGGTGCTCCCGAAACTGATGAGGACGCTTATGAAGGTTATGAAGATGAAAAGGCTATGGTTGACAACGAGCTTTACGGTGCTCCATCCCCGGTAACTCCTCGCGCACACAAGCTAGGCGCGGTGGCTGATCAGGACAATGACGCCGTTTATGAAAACCCCGACGGGAACGTCTATGAAACTTATGAGGAAGAAGACTCAATGATCGACAACGAACTCTACAGTGCAGCGACCCCGCCTACTTCCCGTGTTGATAATACGAACGATCCGGTGGTTGGCGAGGGGGACGGTGAGATGTATCAAAACACCGAATTCCATTCAGTGCCAACTAATTTGATAGCGAATGAATTTTACAAAAGCGTAGATGAAATTTAATTCAGTTTAGTACTATTCGTTGCATATATTATATCATTCGCACCATGGTATATATCTTCCAAAGACTACCATGTGCTATGGGAAATCTTATCATAACATAGTCGTTAATTTGTAAAGTGCATCAATCTCTCTGCAACAGTTTGAAATAAAATATTGGGAAATGTTCCAAACTTCACCAGTGCTAGATTATACTGATTTTAAAATCAACTCATTGCCTTGTTAGCACATTTCAATCTAACGATTGAAGCGATTATTTCTCATGTCGAAAAAGTGCAATTTGAACTCGGTACATGCACGCAATCGCCTTGCATATCATGTAAAAACCCTTCAAAGATGATATAAATGGTCATTATAGTAGCATTCATTGTCATCTAATTCAATAAACCAGGGTACATTCGGTATTCTACTGTTAATTGTTTATGAAATACTTGGATGAAACAGAAGAATATCATACTATTATCATCTTTAAACTCTGTTTTGTACTTCAAACATGGGGGGGGGGGGAAGAGTGTATAAGAACAGATGAAGCGGTATCTGTAAATTATTTGGTAATGGAGGCAAAACGACGTTCCCAACCCCCCCCCCCCTCTCTCTCTCTCTCTCTTTTCTCTCTCTCGCACCTTCTATCTGGCCCTTTCCTCCTATCCTCCTTAGATTGTGAATATTAAACAATTACCACAAACAAGCTTCTTTTTTAAAAATAAATTTAACATCATCACTTTGCCTTTCATTTTGTACAAAAAAACAAATTGAGTCAGCGACAGTACTTTTTTACGATATTTGTTTGTACAAGTTCATTTGAAATATTAAGTCTGTGACGTCATTGCCTCACTATCCACCAATTGCTTTCTTTATATTGATAATACAAATTTCCCATTCCCCCCCTAAGAATCCTGTTTCTTCACACCAGCATCCAAGTTATATCGATAGTAATATGTTTTTGTGTGGTTGCATGATTATAAAGTGTTTTTTCTCAGTTCAATCATGTAAAATTTGAATTTTGAAAAACTATTTAAATAAAAGTCAATACTTATGAACATACAATATTCAGAAAATAGAATCAATTCTTATGAGTTCATAACAAATGTGTGAAATGTCATGCACACAATGTCATTCAAATCAGTTAACCTGGGCAAAGACATGGAGAAATCAAGTTTTTGGGGAAAGCAAGGGAAATTAATGGGATTAAAACATATAAAGCAATTGATAAATGGTAAGGACATGACGTCACAAACTGATAACCAAATTGGTGATTTGTATAGTGATTTCCATTGTTCCATACTTGTTCACGCTTTTTCAACAATTCTTAACTTATTAGTTATCCGATTTTTTTCTCAAAGTTGTTTCTCTCGATTTCTGCATCTATTAAAAGCAAATTATTTTGGAGTGGTCTTAGTCTTTAAGCCTTCTCTATGGAATTCATGCACATGATTTGGAAAGAGAAAATATACCTTCCACATTTAAAAAACTAACCTATTTTGTTAAGGGCATCAACTATGCTTATTCAGTTAAGGAACATAGATGCTACTCACCATGTATACGACTATTGCATGTAGCTATAAATGATCACGTTTCTGATTTCTTTTAAAATAATCTTTGAGCAGGGATAAAAAGCTGCTGGACAGAGTAAAGCTTATACAAATATTTAAGTGATTTAATAATCACAAATTAAGGGCAACTCATTGAAAATATAACTTGAAGCTATGCAAGATTGAACCCCTCGAGACTGATCAAAATTACACCTTATATGATGTGCACACGTATAATTAAAATATGAATTATCTCATGGCAGCAAATGATGCCTCATGTGACTTGACAGTGATGCTAACAATTGCATTGTACTACGGAATACATTCTGACTATTGTAATACCAGTTATTTTTACTAGCATAGATTTACTAGTCATATTTGTTCCCTATTTAAAAATTAGATTCAAGAAAGTGTTATTCCAACAAACTTTGAAATCCCAAACGACACAACACTGAATGTTTAATTTGCCAAAGTTTCCTACAACAAATTTACATTGATACTGCTTTCACTATAATCATCATGTTTTGGCATTTTCGGCCATGGCTACTACTCATTGAAACTTCATAACCGGCAATGTTCACTCATTTGATTAACTTTGAAGTTCTTATTGTGTACACTTCGTTAATTATTTTCTTACAGGCTTCGTGCGGCTATTATGATCACAATAAGCCTAGCATTTGTACTTTTGTATTATAATTCGATATGATCTTTTCATCTCTAAAACTGCAACTAAAACTTGCTAACTTGTTACACATAACAGGAGACAATTGGTACATTATTTGTGAAATCGTCTTGTCTGAAAGAAGAAAGGATTAGTTTAGAACGGTAAAGAGAAAATAGAGCCTTTGTGGTGGACGTGAGTGTGTGGGCGTGTACGGGAGAGAGATAGAGAGAGAGAGAGAGAGAGAGAGAGAGAGAGGGGGGAGGTGTGAGTCAGGGAGTATGAAAGTTGTGGAAATTCCAAGAGTCCATTATGAGCGAGAAAGAGAGAGAGAGAGAGAGAGAGAGGGAATACTAGAAGTAAAAATGTGTACATATGAGCATGGTTTTCATTGACATAGCAGACAAATAGAAGAGGCAAACAAGAATGCATGATAATGTACAAGATTAATACATCATGAGAAAGGGGAAGAACATATAAAAGGGAAAAGAAAAGAGTTGGCTAATCCCATTTTATTATATGTACAAGAGAAGAAAAAAGGAAATAACGGGGCTGTAGGGAAAGGAAGAACCCTTTTGTTTCAATTTCAAAAATATTCTACGAATGCAAAGCATACACCATATATAAGAATACATACACACAATAATTCGAAAGATAAGAAATGCATTCACGAGAACATTTCTGCATTCGTAAAGAATATGTTAGCAATGGAGAAGTGGGAAGTCAGAAATAAAAATACTAGCCTTTGAACGAGACCACACAAATGGGAGATTGACCCCGATTGTAAATACGTCACAGACACTCTCATCAATCAAATATTTACCTGAAAAGAACTGAATTGTGACGAACTTCCTCTTTCTTTTTCTTACCGAAATTCAATAAGCAAACTTGTTTCAGTCGGGCTTAATATCTTAGTCAAGCCAATGAGACCAGCACTAGACCTAAAACAGACCAAACAGAACATTACAATAATAATTATTATAATACTAATAATAATAATCTAGATTTATGTAGCGCTTAATACGATATACCGTTTCTAAGCGCTTTACATATTTTATTACCCCGGCCATCGGACTCATTCACATACAGTGTGCACCATCTCCACTCTCTAGGGAGTATTTGTACGTTATGGTAACCGTGAGGGCATATGGCAATTACTTACACAAAGGCATTTGTCATGCTACCGAATCGCCATTTCTCTCCCTGGTATGGAATGGCAAATGTGGATTAATAAAAGGGACAGCCGTTTCGGGGATTAAACCCACGGTCTACGCATTTCAATTCAAGTCCGAGGATAGTTGAGTTCTGTTTGCAGACCGCAAATGCCTTCAAAGTGCATGGTTATTGCTCTAATTCATATCTATGACATTTCTAGTGCCCTTTTAGAAACTAATATTGCTATGAAGGTAATTTTAGACCCCAAAATGTGTGAAATTTAGCCAATACGAGCATACCAATTCAGCTCTACTTTCCCCAAAAATATGGTGACTGTTAATTAATTATGTAATTACAAATTACAATGCATGGGCCGGTTGGTTGTGCGTAATATAAGCAACACGAAAATGCAGACAAAACAGCCAACATGGGCATTGGCTGAAATACGATGTAAAAGGAGTTATTTCGTTTTTTCAACGTTTTTTTTTCAAATTTTTCAAAATATCTAATAATTTGTGGTGGTACACACGTATAAGAAATCGTTAATTTTCAGCCGTCTCTGAACCGATTTTGATCAAACAAAGATGATTTTGTCATTAAAATATTATGTTCTTTCAAATTTGACACTCAGTTTTTCATTATCTCACAAAAAAAAAAAAATTGTGTAGCGCCCTCCGCAACAGAACTCAACTATCCCTTTAAACCACTCGATTACGACACCCCGAACAGCTAAGATTATATCGGTGTGAACTCGGCTTGGCGGTATGACTGAGGTACATGTACTAGAGTATCTACCCTGTTGAATTATATCAGAATGGTGGTTGTTACCCTTTTCCCTTTTTTAACGTGTAAATAAATCGTGACTGCGCGCAACAAAGTTCGTGCACGTGTTCACTGTGCTCTGTGTTATAAGATACATAAATGTGAAGCGTGTTTTACTTCACGTCATCAACAAATAACGCCGCGGTTTCCCTCTTCATATCTGTACGAGGCTTTACAGTGTGTTACCTCGAAAGCAAAGAGGAACTATATCGGTAAATTAAGTCTGTACGTGATACTCATTCTGAGGACAGGCGCTGGAAGCAGTTTGGGATTGGGGGGCAAACATTCCAGGGGGCTCACATTCCAGGGACAGTGACGTAATGAGAAAACAAGTTCGGAAGGGGGGGGGGGGGGGGAGACGAAAAATCTGCATCACCACCAGTCTTACACGTTACACGCAGGTCCCGCGGAACGTTTTTCAAAGTGGAGTATTATCGATCAGGTAGAGCGTAAATTGGCGTGGGCTCCAGTGTATGAGCCTCGGCAGGGGTTCATAGGCCTGAGCCCCCGGAAGCTCAGGGGTTTTAGGTATTTAATTACGGTTAGATGAGCATCCAAGGCCCTCTGTAAGGCAATTGACGTGTTCCAAGGGGGGAGACCCCCCAGAAGCTCAGAGGTTTTAATATTTAACTATAACAGATGAGCATCCTGGGGCCGTCTTAGGGCCCTTGGTGTGGTCCAGGGGGTAGAGCCCCCGGAAGCTCAGGGGTTTTAGGTATTTAATTACGACCAGATGAGCATCCAGGGGCCCGCCCTAGAGCCCTTGGTGGCAGAGGCGGCGGACCCGGGGGGGGGGGGGCAGGGGAGGGGGGCACAGTGCCCCCCCCCACTTTTTCAAGTACCCAAAAAGTGCCCCTTTTTCCATGGGAAAAGTGACCCTTTAACTTTGTAAGAAGCGCGCCTTTTTACATAAAAAGTGCCCCTATTACTTTGATATGTGCCCCTGTTAATTTTTAAAAGTGCCCCCTCTCCTTTCCACCTCTGATATGTGCCCCTTTTATTTTGACACGTACCTCTTTTCCCAGACAAGTTCCCAGTTTCCTTTGCAATAAGTGTCTAGTTTCCATTCTCATAAGTGCCCTTTTTAATCTCTAGTAAGTGCCTCTTTTCAGATACGAGAAGCGCCTCTTTTCACTTTTGTTAAGCGCCTCCTTCACCTCTGATAATTGCCCTATTCAAATCTTAGAGGTGCCCCTTTTACTTTGACAATTGCCCCTTTTCCTTTGTAAGAAGTGCCCCTTTCCCTTTTAATAACTACCTCTTTTTAACTCGGATAAGCGCACCTTATATTTTCACATGTGCCCCCTTTCCTTTCTAATAAGTGCCCCCATTTAACAAAGAGCCCTTCGCCTTTTCATAAATGGCCCTTTTCACCTATGAAAATAGTCCTTTTTCATTCTCCTACTAGTGCTCCTTTTCATGTCTGGTAAATGACCCTATTCAATTCTGAGAGACAATCGTTTTATTTTGACAAGTGCCCCCTTTTCCTCCTGATAAGTGCTCTTTTCATCTCTAATAACACCCCCTTTTATTTTGACACGTGCCCCCTTTCACCTCCAATAAATGCCCCTATCAAAATTTGATCGGTGCTCCTTTTCTTTGAACAAATGCACATTTCCCTTTATTATTAGTGCCCCTTTTTCATTCTCATAAGTGCCTCTTTCATATTTGGTGTTTGCCCCTTTTCAGGTGCGATAAGTGCCCCTTTTCACCTCTGATAATTAACCTTTTTTAACAATGATACGTGCCCCTTTTCCTTTCTTATGAGGAACCTATCCCTTTTTCATAAATGCCCCTATCAAAATCTGATGGTTGCCTCTTTTCCGTCGACAAATGCCCAATTTCCATTCTCATAAGTGCCTTTTCATCCCTGGTGAGTGCCCCATTTTCACCTCTGATAATAACCCTTTGTACTTTGACACGTGCTCCTTTTATTTTCTAATAAGTGTCTTATCCCTTCGATAAGTGTCCCCCTTTCCTCTCATCATTAAACGTGCCCCTAATTTCAAGCGACTAGGGCAATATCTCCCAAAGCTCGCTCGCTACGCTCGCTCACATCTATAGATGTTATAATTATGTTACTTATCAACGGTCTTTTCAGTTTGCTGTTATGAAAATGTGCTTATTTATAACCCGATGAGGATTGGTTTTCTCCTCTTTATAAGATGTAGTTTTCGCACTGTGACCTCACAAATCTTATATTTTTCCTCGCTCGCAAATGATTTTTTCGACCATCACACCCAACTGCAAGGTATGATGCTTTAAAAAGCAATATTTTATACGATGTATAAAGAGAAACAAATATTGAAATCATCCCTGATAATGTAATAAAATTTTAGGGGTATATACCAATGTCTAAAAATTGCATATTTTCGCTTTGAGATTTCTCTTTGTAGGTGCCCTTTTTTCCCCAGAAAGTGCCCTTTTTTGTTAGTGCCCCCCCCCCCCCCCCCACTTTGGAAGTCGCTCCGCCGCCTCTGCTTGGTGGGGTCCAGTGTGCAGAGTCCCCGGAAGCTCAGGGGTTTTAGGTATTTAATTAAGGTCAGATGAGCATCCAGGGGCCGCCTTAGGGCCCTTGGTGGGGTCCAGGGGGCAAAGCCCCGGAAGCTCAAGGGTTTGAGGTATTTAATAACGGTCAGATGAGCATCCAGGGGCCCGCCTTAGGGCCCTTGGTGGGTTTCCAGGGGGCAGAGCTTCCGGAAGCTCAGGGGTTCTAGGTATTTAATTACGGTCAGATGAGCATCCAGGGGCCCGCCTTAGGGCCCTTGGTGGGGTCCAGGGGGCAGAGCCCCCGGAAGCTCAGGGGTTTTAGGTATTTAATAACTCTCAGATGAGCATCCGGGGGCCCGCCTTAGGTCCCTTGGTGGGGTTCGGGGGCGGAGTCCCCGTAAGCTCTGGGGTTTTAAGCATTTAATTACTGTCAGATGAGCATTTTTTATACCTTATTTGTGACATTGGCAGGTCACTGATTTTTTCTCCGTCTTTCTTTCTTTTTCTCTTTAACATACTTTTTCAAAAAGGAGGGGGGGGGGGGGGGGAGCTCGAGCCCAGCCACTTTGCAGACCATGACATAAAGGCTTCTAAATAAGCGTATTTCGCCTGACTGTAATTTGGGAATTTCTTATTTTCCAACAAACGCATAAAAAGGTATGACTTACAAAAAAAAAAAAAAAAAAAAGCCGGAAAATCATGTCACAACATCAACATTAATTTGTAAATCACTTGTTTCGAATAAGAAATATATCACCCCCCCCCCCCCTCCCCATCAGTACGCCAGCGTTCAGGGGCTCATGTCTTCTCACCCCTAAAACAAAACAAAACGGACACGCTTTCCCATTCTCGCACAATATGTCCACGATATGCGCGTATCGCTATTATAGAGACCTCCATTGATAAATACCGTATAGGTGGCATGCGCAATGTTTATGAAATTTAATTCCTGTGAACTTTCCTTTTTCTTTGAATGGAATTGTATATGTGATTTAATTCAGGTTTTTATTATTGTTACGTTCTTTTGGATTAAAAATACAAACCATGTATACTCCTTTACTGTTTTTTGTTTTTTGTTGGAGGGGGGGGGGGGCGTTTTTTTGGGGGGGGGGGCAAAAATGCGTTTTGCCCCCCCATTTTTTTGACTGGGGGGGCAACTGCCCCCCCCCCCCCCCACTTCCGGCGCCTATGTCTGATGAACTACTCAATATCAATATGTGCTTTCAGTTCCATTGATATTTCTGTTCGGTGAAGTCATTGCTTCATGATAAGTATTACTGGTCATGGAGAGGACGGTGGACGGACCTCAAGTCATGCTTTAGAGACAGGACAGTTGATATAGTTTATTATAGTTTTTTACTCATCTTGGACTTATATGACCATCATCTTTTCATCGCATAGAACAATCTAGAGATAATGCACAGTTTTCAGTAGAAACAGAAAACGGTATTTTGAGCAGAAACCAGTTCCTGAAATCTGACATCGAGTGCAAAACTGTAAGTTCAGCCCCACATACTTTATTTCGTGTATATCCACAGCGATAAGAGAACCTCATTATGCCACCCAAGCTCCGCCCAGCTAGCAATAAAAAAGCCAAAACCACAGGCAAAATCCAGTCTGCCAGCCAAGGACAAATGCCAACACCTAAACGTCCTTTTAACGCTCATGAGGGGGTAAACCAAGAGGTAATAAGGCAGCAAGGTATGACAGCCACCACAAGCAGAGATGAATCATCGAAGGACAAGGGGGTCTTCATAAATTTTGATGATCTCTCTGACCAGCTAGGGGACATGAATTACGGAGGTGATGGTATATGGCACAGGTTATAACCAGTGCAGTGGAGGCAGCAATTAAAACTGCAATACCAGCCATTGTTCAAGCAGTGAGAGATGCTTTTATGGTCAATGTAAAGGAATCTGTCAATCCTGTGATCCTGCGGTCACAATTTCGCATGGATGAGATGGAGCAGGAAACAAAAAGAGAAAATCTGCGCATTAGCGGCTTAGCAGAAAATGGTGAAGAAGAAGAAGGCGAAGAGTCTGAAGATGACCTAATAAGAAAGGTCATTGGATTGGCAAAAGCAGTGGATGTTGAAATTCAACCATCTGACATCTCGTCCTGTTATCGTATAGGGAAGTGGTCACCAGATAAGGAGAAGATTCGTCAGTCTGTTGTGCGCTTCACAACAAGGAGGAGGAGGGATGCCCTGTACCAGGCACGTTTTGGTCTGAAGACAAGGACAACTTCACGAGGGTGTATGTGAATGAGGACCTAACCAGGCTGAGGTACTCGGTGATGATGGCGGCCAAAAGATAGATGGAGTCAAGAGTGTGGCGACAAGGTCAGGAACAATTGTCTGCAAGATGGATGATGGCGATTTTAAAACAATTCGCAACCCTGATGACCTTTTTGATCTTGGACTTGATGATATGGATTACGCTCGCTTCAAGCTATTTGTCATTGCTTGATTTTCTTTTTATCTGAGTAATTTTAAGTCATTAATAGAAAAATGACTTTAAAATGGAGGACAATGAACTCAATCTGTGTCTTAGTTCACACAAATTAACTCCTGTTAATTTTGATGATGTTCTGCAAACCAAAACTGAAAATGCATTTTCTCTTACACATGTCAATATCAGATCTTTGAATAGAAATATAGAAAACCTAAAACTGTTATACGAATGTAGTATCAAATCAAAATTTGATATAATATGTTTATCTGAAGTGTGGAGCGTACCAGACACATCCATCTTGGGCATACAAGGCTATACTTTAGAGGGTGAAATGCCGCAATCATACTTTAAGAGGTGGAGGTGTTGGTGCATACATTCACTCTTCCCTTAAATACAGGCTTTTGGGAAATTTTGAAGTAGCACATGCTGAAATCACTTTGGTTGGAAGTAGTAATTAATGAAAAGAAGATCATTATTGGTGTCATCTATCGCAAGCCAAATACAGATATTCATGAGTTTCAGGATAGTCTGTTAAGTATTGTACATGATCTGAAATTAGACAAAAGTCAATGTGTGCTAACTGGAGACTTCAATATCAATCTTCTAGGCGATGAAATGGCAGCTGATAACTTTCTCACCTCCATGCAATGTATCGGCATGCATCAATTGATTAATTTTCCTACTAGAGTAACGCAACATGGCTTCTCTTTGATTGATCATATATATACCAATATGAATGTTCCCAGTATTCATGCAGGAATAATTGAATCTGACGTTACAGACCACTTTCCGATCTTTACCATTTTTAAGTCTAATATACAATTTAAGAAAAAGTCTTGCCGAGGAAAATTAATGTCTCGTTCTTACAAGAACTATGATGTTACAAAATTCCATGCTGAGCTTGCCAACATAACATGGGAATCAGTTTATGCAGCGGATGATGCTGATCTCGCATACTCCCGTTTTTGTGAAATCATGACAAAAGTGTGTGATGAGCATGCACCAGTTGTAGCTCAACACGGTAAAAGGAGAAAGAACGAACCTAAGAAACCTTGGATTACAAAAGCTATAATGAATTCCATAAAAAAGAAACATACAATGTATTCACAGGTTCTTGCCACCAACCACAATCCTGTCTATTTAACAACATACAAGAAGTACAGGAATATGTTAACTACAATAATCAGAAACTCAAAGAGAAATTACTATAGTAGGATATTCCTTGAAAATAAGGGTGATACTAGCAAAACATGGAAGACTGTAAACGAGATTTTAAGTGGTGGAAACAATTCGTTTAAGCCAACAGTGGTGGATAAATTGTGTGTGAATGATACTGGTACTAATGAAACCCTGTGTAATGAACAAGATATTGCAAATGCATTTAATGACTTCTTTGTTAATGTTGGTCCAAATTTGGCGAATGCCATACCAAACACAAATCGTAATACAGAGAAAGTTTTAGACGATGGTGTAGACAAATCTTTCTTCTGGAAACCAGTTACTGAGACTGAGGTTAACAACCATTTAATAGCCTTGAATGTAAAGAAAGCTAGTGGGTATGATAATATGCCAGTCAAGCTGATAAAAGATGCTGTGCACTATGTAACTTCTCCCCTTACATTTATTTTCAATCTGTCTTTCACCTCTGGTAAATTCCCAGATGCCTTTAAAATAGCAAAAGTGACACCTGTTTATAAGAAAGGACCTAAAGATGAAGCAGGAAATTATAGACCTATTTCAGTATTACCTGTTCTTGGGAAGGTTTTTGAAAAAATTGTAAATAATAGGCTTCTTGACTTTCTTGAAAAAAATCATGTATTATATGAGCACCAGTATGGCTTCCTTAAAAAAATACAGTACAAAATTGTCAATGATAAATTTAGTTAACACTTTGAATTCAATGGATGAGGGAAGAATCACACTTGGGATATTTGTAGACTTTAAGAAAGCATTTGATACAATTAATCATGATATTTTATACAGCAAACTTTCACACTATGGAATACGAGGAATAGCATTACAGTGGTTTAAGGACTATTTTTATAGAAGATTTCAATTTGTACAGTACGGAAATGTAACATCTCCCATGCTGCCTTTAACATGTGGTGTACCGCAAGGCTCTGTCCTAGGCCCAACGCTTTTCCTACTTTATATTAATGATATGCCATTTGCTACACGTTACTTTAACTTTCGACTCTTTGCGGATGACTCAAACTTATTCCATACATTTCCTGAAGGGCAAAAAGAAATTGATATGACTGAAGTGAACACAAAATCTTCAAATTGTTTCAGACTGGTGTAATGCTAATAAACTGACAATTAATTTACAAAAGACGAGTTATATGCTAATAAGAAACCAGAGACGGCAGATTAATGTTCAAGGGCAACTGGCTATATCAGAAGCTGAAATAATAGAAGTTGATTCTTCGCTCTTTGTTGGGATAAAGATTGATAAACACTTGACTTGGAAACCCCACATACAAATGGTTAATAAATGCATCAGACAAAAAGTAGGAATCCTCTTCCGCTTACGGCATTTTGTGCCTAGAAATATCCTAGTGTTGTTGTATAAAACCTTTATTCAACCTCATATATCATACGGAATTGAAGTGTGGGGGAGCACTTACAAGTCTCACTTAAATTGCATACTGTATACACAGAAGATGGCCATACGGACAATCACATTTAGCCATTTTATGAGTCGTTCAGCACCATTGTTTTACGAATTGAAAATCTTAGATATTAACAAGTTCTATGAGTTGTCTCTATGTACATTTATGTATGACCTAGTACATAATAATTTACCTCACTGTTTGACGGATTATTGTGATAAAATTGAGCATAGATACAATACAAGAAAAAGAGAAAAGGGCCATCTACGTATACCACTGTATAAAACATCACAAGGCAAATTTTCAGTAACTTGTGTAGGAACCCGATTATGGAATGAACTTCCCGATGAAATCAAAAACAAAGGGTCTAGAAACACTTTTCGTAAACATCTCAACGATTACTTGATGAATAAGTGATTGAATTATGCAAGTACACATGTATATATTGTAAATAATCTCCATATTACATTTTTGTTGTTTTTGTTGTCAAAAAAATGCAATTTTTTGTATAAATAATCTGTAGATACATGTATCTATGACTTTTTAACCTGGTATATCCTCTTCATAATTATATTTGGAGTGTAGAAATTGTGCTACGGTATTACTCAACATGTATACTTCTACTGTCAAGTTTTATTTTTTGATAATGATATATTTATTTTGCCAAGTGTGTGCTAAGAACAGGGGCCAGACTCGACTAGCACATGTGCTATTATTTGGCTCCTTTTCATCACCTTCTATATTCTATGAGAAAAGACATATGTCTAGCATATCACTACTTTGTTAGGTTTTCTTATATGATCTATAATATTCATTTATGAACATGTACCATTCACGATGTATTCAAATGTTTAATCACTGATGTTATTGATGATGAATAAATAAAATCAAAATCAAAATCATGTGTGATTGCATTGTGAAGGATACTATATGGAAGCACTTGGAAAAGGTTGAAAATGTAGTGCATAATCCTTATAGTGCGGTATGGTATGTAATCCCGTAGGATTTTTTGTGCCAAAGTTGATTTTTTGTTTTGTTTTTTGTTTGTTGCTGTTTTGGCTTCAAAAGGGTCCCAATTGGCCAAAAATGATGGGGTTCAAATTTTCAGACCCCTCCTTCATTTCCTGGGGGGTCCATACTGGGCGCCAAAATGGCTTATATAACGCGCAATAGGGAAATTTGGTGTCTTCGGGAAAATTTTGAACCCCAATTTTTGATAGCTGGGACCCCAATGAATCCAAAAATGCAAAAAAAAAAAAAAAAAAATCAACTTTGGCACAAAAATCCTACGGGAGCTGTTTCAGTGACATACCTTAGCTATTAAGGTGCACTGCGACGCTTGTAAATGATGAACATGGACATTAATTGACTGAAGATAACATGCACCGAACACAAAATTTGGTATATGGGACTACATATAAATATTTGGTTAAAACATTTTCAGGTATTCCTCGTCATATTTCAGAAACGCGGACAATCGGGAACAATTTCCTTTTACATTGGATAAAACGACATAAAACAGGCTATTACAAATCTTGCAACGCTTATAGAGCTAATTCATTGCTTTGTGACGATTTACATTCACCTCACATGTAATTAAATTGTAATAATATAGTTGGGAGAAGTAAAGAATCGATCAGATCAGTTTTCCCAATTTGTATCATTAATAATGGTCCGTTTTCCACTCAAATTTTAGATTATCTTTAATTGTACATCTAGCATTGCAGTCACTACCTTGGCACCACTTTCTCTGATCTGAACAATGTTACCAAGT
>JAVYIG010013592.1:0-46353 GCA_035222895.1 Strongylocentrotus droebachiensis
CCGCAACAGCTGAAATCGATGAGCACCAGCAAGCTCGACGACGACGCCGCATCGGTCGGCGGCGGCGGCGGCATCCCAAGCCTACCCATCGGGGAAGGCCAGTTCGACAGTCCCGACTCGATACTGGAGCGATGCCTACAAGCTACTGATGGGGAGCTTGAAGAGAATCTTTTTGTAAAAACTCTTTGCACGCTTGCTCTGATGCATACGAGGCACGCAAACGGGTAGACGAATCACCAAGGCTATGTTAAAAGAGGTGAGTAGCATTAGGGTAGCCAGGGGCGGGCACGGGAGGGGTGGTCTATAACTTTTCTGTAAACGTATGCCGCTATACATTTGAAAGCATCAGTGGGTTAAAAGAAAAGCCTGTTTGTACATCCTTCGCGATATCTTTTAAAGTCAATAAATACGTACTACTTATTGAATACCAAAGAGCAGATCAAATTATTGGGCTGTGCATCAGGTATATGTATAATTTGAAGCAGAAGTATCTTGAGCTTCAGTCAAATCATTATGAAATTCGACGATTTCCGAGTTTCGAACGTTATTGTCAAGATTATTTTCCGCTTTTCGACATTCGGCCCCTCCTTGCTTATGTTGCTTGTTAGAAAACTCTTTTTTAAACACTAAACCTTATCTTTCCTACACCACATAACATTAACGTTTTCCTTTGCAAGGATTTTCCAGCGACTTTTGGAAAAGTGGTCTAAAACAACCTTTTACTATAAGCTGTGGAATTTAAAATGACTTTTATTATTTCTATATTAGAATCTCCCTTTCCAGGGTTCAAAATGTAAACCTTCATCGAATTCCTTAGAAAAAACAATGAATGTCCTCCTTCCTAATCACTTACTAATGTATTTGTTTTTCCCCTCTTTTCTGTTTTTGTCATTAAAGGTCTTCCTTCAGTGCGTTCAATCGGTTTGTGAGCAGGTTACGGCTACACGCCAATGATGTTGCCGACTACCAAGAAAAACTGAACCGAATGCAAGCTCTTGGAGTCCTCGATTCAGACTACAACGTCATATCAGTGCCGTCTGAAACAGCGAGCCTTATGCGCCAACTTGGTTAGACATCAGATGAAGTGACTCTTTCCCACCCCTACTTTTCTCAGCCCAGTTCCTTCTTCGAAAGGAGAAAATCTTACTTGTAATCTGGTTTGAAGGTAGTTCAACCTCATGCAGTGTTTGTCATACTGAGAGAAACACAGTACTGGTTTCTGCTATGATTAAGGTCTTTTAAGGAAGCAATGGTAATATGAATCAGGAAATCGTCATTCCATTTTCAGGCTCGATTAGATCAATTAACTTATTTCGCTTATGTATTCTTATCTATCATGTCCAAGAAAGACGCGAGCTCTGTTTAAATTCCCCTTAAAATATATTTATTCAGTGTAAAAGGAGAAAAAGATGTACAGCTGTGGTTTTCCAAAGAGCCCTTTACTCTCATTCAATTTGAAATTGTACAACAGAACTCACATGTACAACAGAACTCACACTCAGATCCGCTTATAGTTTGGGCGTAAAGTATTATTTGCCAACGAATATGACGAAGCAACTATCCCGAACTGTTGGGACTAGTCTTCACGATAGATGGCGCTCTTGCGATTCAGTTTATTTTGTAGATGGATTTATCAAACTTCATCAATTCAAGGTCTATGGAATGCCACCGTGTCTCTCTTGAACTGTTAATAGACAATACTCTCTATTTGCGTTTGCTATCATATTTTCCTTCTCTTAGAGATATTTCTTTATTTCGGCGATAGTGCAATATTGTGTATTTATGAAGATTTGTACAGTTATATAATAATAGAATTGCAGTATTATTTGTTTTCTTTGTATTATAGTTATTTACAGTTTGCTTGTAGACGTTCAGTCCTAAATTATTTTGGAATGGAATGACTGGTCTTAAAGACTACGAGTTAACACATCCAAGCGCACACGATCTTGTAATTATGTTGAAGAACTTATTTATCATGTTTCTAATTTATATTAAACTAGGCCTATATGAAACGCAATTTAAAGAAATGAAGGAAAATGTTTGTCTTTTGAATATTTGTCCCACTTGTCTGTGAATGTTTACATCATTACGCATTAAACTGTTCAGGCCACGTGACTTGTAGAAATATCCAGACTGCATCTATGTCACGTGACCATACAAATTATCTACGCAGGGAGCATGTTTGGATATAATTATTCCACGAACACACGAAGAGGAATACATGAAATCGTAATCGTTTCAGTCTGTTTGCTATATGTAAAACCTAAGGGTAGTGAAATTGATAGTTTTGTATGACATAGGCAAGCCACGATATGATGAACAGGAACTATTTAATGGCTGTGAGTCGATTTAAACACAAAGTCCAAGAAAGTACTATTTGTATGCACCGCAAATAGACTGTGCTTAAAAGCACGCTTGTAGTCAGTTTTATTATATTTTCTAAGTAGAGGTGTCGTTAAAAATTAAAAATCAACATGCTCACTTTGGACTTTGCGTTTCTTGTGCTCAAATTCGTGCGTAGCCTACATACAATATTTGATTCACGATTCGTAACCATCATAACCATGTTATTCGCTTTATACTGTTCTAAAGCCTGTCTGCACAAACTAGTTTGGCCAGGAGGGATTACACCTCCCTGCATGGTCACCGACATGTGGTTATCTCATCAAATCAGCTCTCAATTAACATAAGAAAAAGGGGACCATGGAGGACCAATGGTCACCGATTAGGCAATGCAGTCCCGCATTAAGTGATCAAACTTAATCTGTGCTTTTTTATATTTCTTAAACTGTAGCATTTTATTTGTTATATTTATGATACAATCATTATCTGACACCTGTCAAAATAATTATCAATTAAAATTATGTTGTTCAATAAATGTAGTTTATGAAGACTTGCACATACATTCAGTGTTTTCGAAAGACAAAGAGCCTACGATTGGGTATTATTGTAATCTGTTTCGCTCCTTAAGTGATCATAATATAATAAGCGTTCCTAATTCCTGCGTATTCCATTTTTGTGACGATTTACGATAAAAGAAAAAGTACAAGAAATGATCTAAACTATATTCGGTTCGTGACACCTCTTAATGCTGGAGAGTAGAATACATTACGTAATATTTTGACAATAAATGCTAATATAATAAACAACAATGATTCGATTATACATACAGTTCTATTGGTATTTTGACCACTGTAATGCCAATGTACATACAAATTATTTTGTATGTGTTGCTGAGTGTTAGTAGAGCAGAGGAAACCTCAGATACATTTAAAATGTGCCAGAAATGTTTATGAGATGTATTTCCCTCCCTTCTATGTACAAACTTGTAAATAAAATAGAAGATTACTATCAATGGAGGAAAACGAATATGAGAAAACTTATTGAACGATCGCTAGTGGCGTTGCAAGTTATTCCATTGGTATCCACACACAATATTCCGCTTTAATACCAATCTTAATAATGTATCAAAACGGTTTAATTTGATTAAATATGATTTATTTTGATGATCAACAAAATGAAAGGTGCATAATAATATGTCGAAAGGGCGTGGTGCATTGCCCCCTTCTCAACGCTTTTACATGGTTCATGTGTAAACGCCATTGGCGATCCCCAATAAACAAAATCACGTGAAAATCACGTCAATATCAAGGTATCGACTTGAGGAGAGTTACGTTCTTCAAACACCGGACATTTACGTAAATGTGTTAATACGTTTATTGCACTAGGTCACTAAAAACACACGTACACTAAATCACGCAATTGTCACTGCAATATCACCATTATAATAACGTGATTATCCCTACCTTGGAGACCATGGTTTGTAAACCTAATACTCCCGTGTTTGTTTGGTTATGAAATTACATCTTCATAAACGAAATTATCGCGTCACAGAAACACGTGAAGCGTTAGTGATAGTTTTAGTCAAAATATCTGCGTGAAATTCACGTGAATATTACGAGGCTGACTTGAGATGAATCATGTTCTTCATTCACGTGAAATTTACGTCGAAGAGGAAATATGTTACTGTAACCCGCGTTCAACCCAATAATTACGCAAATGTTACACAATAAATGAACCAAACTAATGACGTTCTCATCCCGTTTCTAAACATTGTGTTTTGGATCTTCCATAATTACGTCCAGGCGCGCCGGAAGCAGTTTGGGATTAGAGGGGATGGGGGTGGGGTTGGTGCAAACATCCCAGAAGAGAAAGCTAGTTGCAACTGGTCCAGTTGATGAACCAGTTAATGCCAACTGGTAACCCCGGAAATTGAAATGGGCTAAAAGATCCAGTTGATCCAGGCCAGTTAGAATTCAGCTGGTCTAGCTGAGCCATTAGAACCATTTGGTAAAACTTCCAACCAGTTGAACGGCAACAACACTTCAATACTGGTATGTCTGTATTTCCAATGTAAAGGCATTGGTAATAAGTAGACTTACATAATTTAATTAATCGAAATTTTTTCATATACTTGTATTGTATTGAAACTATTTTAGTTCACAGTTAATGTTTCACTAATTCATGTTTAATTAAATGTAATTTATACGAAGTAGCCAAATGTCCTAATAACTGGTAATTTATATTTGTAGTATTTTTCGAAATGCATTGCATATAACTAAATCATCAGTAATTAAGAAATATGCTGTAAATTCAGATAAATTGTTAAAAAACATAGATCTGCACGCACCCCATATTCACTACGCAAATTAATTGGTGTCAACTGGAAATATGCCAACAGTCAGTCATCAACGGGTGCAACCGGAAATATGCACACAGTCACGGGATTATCACCACGGAACTTAAATGGTAACTGTTAAACCATCAAGACACCCAAATATAACTCAATTTTCACACCTAGAAATCACGGAATACCCAGCTTATATTAATAATCCGTTTGAGTCACGAGATCATCACCGCGGAACTGCTGGCAACTTTGACTACCATTTAAATAGGTGTTTTAAGACACCTAATAATTACTTATTTTTCACACCTAAATATCACAGTTCACAGCTTAGATTAGTAATCAGTTTTAGCTACGTGATCATCACCAAGAAAGTTATGGTAACTTTGAAACCATTTAAAAAGGTGTTTTAAGACACCTAATAATTACTAATTTTTCACACCTTAAATTAAGTCACGTATGCCCAGCTTAGATTAATAATCCGTTTGAGTCACGAGATCATCACCGCGGAACTGATGGCAACTTTGACTACCATTTAAATAGGTGTTTTAAGACAACTAATAATTACTAATTTTTCACACCTAAATATCACGGATTCACAGCTTAGATTAGTAATCAGTTTTAGCTACGTGATCATCACCAAGAAAGTTATGGTAACTTTGAAACCATTTAAAGAGGTGTGTAAGACACCTCAGAATTACTAATTTAATATAACCAGAGGATCACGGACAGAACAATAAGACGATTAGCCGGTGTAAATAACGTGATTATTACCATCAACCTTGGATAACCTGTGAAACCATCGATAAAGGTGCTTACAAGACCAAATAATCACTTATTTATCACCACCATCGGTTAACGGACAAAAAACTCGTTGCTTGGTCAAGTGGTTATTTGGTCATAAACACGTGATTTACAGAGGTAAGTGGAATCACGTTACTCCAGTCGCGTGATAAATTGGTGGTTTTTAGGTTAGATGAAAACGTGAACAGGAGTACCTTTTTTGTTTAAATGAAGGCACGTGTCGATAACGTTTAAACCTAGTTCAAAAGGCACCATACTTTAAAATCACTTGAAATACACTTCCAAAAGAGGTTACTTTTTAGTGTTTTGTTTATTGGGTCGTTTGTTAGTGTGGACCGTGTGGGTATCATTGGTTGAAGAAAGTCTGAAATAAAACTGCATGACCTGAATAAGAATTCAACGAATATCATGTTTTTCACTTTTGTTTTACTCAAAGAGAGTGTTGTGGTTTTAGTAATGCATGAGGGATATATTATGTTGGTTTGTTCGACAATAATGAACGAAATTGTGATGATGAAGCAGAAGAAGAAGAAGAAGAAGAAGAAGAAGAAGTAAAAAAAAAAAAAAAAGAAGAAGAAGAAGAAGAAGAAGAAGAAGAAGAAGAAGAAGGAGATGACGACGATGATGACGATGAAGATGATGATGATGATAATGGTGATGATAGTGGTTGGAATGGTGATTATGCCAGGCAGAGAACATTCAAGGTGATACTAGAAACAAAAAGAGAGAAAGAGAGAGAGAAAGAGAGGGAGAGAGATAGGGGATGAGAGAGAGAGAGAGAAAGAGAGAGAGAGACAGAGAGAGAAAGATAAGGATAGAGAGAGAGAGAATAAGAAAGAGGGAGAGGGCAAGGGATACAGAGAGAAAGGTTGAGAGGGATAAGGAGAGAGGGAGAGTGTGTGAGAGATGGAGAGAGAGAGAGAGAGCGAGAGGGAGAGAGAAAGAGAGAGAAAGAGATAGAAGGGGGGAAGGGATGGGTAATAGTTTTCTTTCACCTGACAGAATTTGTGGTAAATATCGGAGAGAAAGTTAAAGTCGGTAAAAGGCTGGTGGATGATGACATTTTCAACTATTCATGACATTTGCTCTCATTTAATTTATCTATTTAATAACGGCAACTCGCTTCAGCCTTAAACGGTTGTTTTCACAGTCTGTGAACTTGATAAAAATACGTATATACAACTGATAATACAAAGAAAAGCAAGTAACAAAATGTAAAAAAACAAAAACATTTGAAATATAAAAAAAATTAACCAAATCAAATGAAAACATTATGAGTAACATAAATATGAAAATAAGACAAACGAAAAGAAAATGAATCAAATATTAATCAATTTATGTAAAAACTAACAATAATAAATCAAAAGTAAATAATTAACAGAGAAAATGAGATTGTAAACCGATAGTCTGTTGATGGCGCTAGAGCAGTTGTCGATGTTTGCGAAATGAACTACCCAAGTCATGTCCATGCTCATCAATAGCAATGCGAACAGTCCATCAGATATGAAAGATGCTCCTCAATGGCAATGCGAATAGTCCATCAGATATGAAAGATGTTCATCAATGGCAATGCGAATAATCCATCAGATATGAAAGATGCTCATCAATGGTAATGCGAATAGTCCATCAGATATGAAAGATGTTCATCAATGGCAATGCGAATAATCCATCAGATATGAAAGATGCTCATCAATGGAAATGCGAATAGTCCATCAGATATGAAAGATGCTCCTCAATGGCAATGTGAATAGTCCATCAGATATGAAAGATGCTCCTCAATGGCAATGTGAATAGTCCATCAGATATGAAAGATGCTCATCAATGGAAATGCGAATAGTCCATCAGATATGAAAGATGCTCCTCAATGGCAATGTGAATAGTCCATCAGATATGAAAGATGCTCATCAATGGTAATGCGAATAGTCCATCAGATATGAAAGATGCTCATCAATGGCAATGCGAATAGTCCATCAGATATGAAAGATACTCATCAATGGCAATGCGAATAGTCCATCAGATATGAAAGATGCTCATCAAAAGCAATGCGAATAGTCCATCAGATATGAAAGATGCTCATCAATGGAAATGCGAATAGTCCATCAGCTATGAAAGATGCTCATCAATGGCAATGTGAATAGTCCATCAGATATGAAAGATGCTCATCAATGGTAATGCGAACAGTCCATCAGATATGAAAGATGCTCCTCAATGAGCATGCGAATAGTCCATCAGATATGAAAGATGCTCCTCAATGGCAATGTGAATAGTCCATCAGATATGAAAGATGCTCCTCAATGGCAATGTGAATAGTCCATCAGATATGAAAGATGCTCCTCAATGGCAATGCGAATAGTCCATCAGATATGAAAGATGCTCCTCAATGGCAATGTGAATAGTCCATCAGATATGAAAGATGCCCATCAATGGCAATGCGAACAGTCCATCAGATATGAAAGATGCTCCTCAATGGCAATGCGAATAGTCCATCATATATGAAAGATGCTCATCAATGGCAATGCGAATAGTCCATCAGATATAATAATAATAATAATACAGCATTTATTATGCGCCATCGATCTAGTAAACTATTCTGAGGCGCAGAGGGATAGAATTAGAATGAGATACATAGAGAAATGAGAAGGGGAAAAAAAAAATATATATATATAGATGTACAATTAACATATAATTAACTAAAATAACATGCGAACATATATGACTTTAGATTCTTTTTAAATGTTTCTAGGGATTCTAGTGATCGAATCCTCAGTGGAAGAGCATTCCAAAGAGATGGCGCTGCAGAGATATGAAAGATGCTCATCAATGGCAATGCGAATAGTCCATCAGATATGAAAGATGCTCATCAATGGCAATGTAAATAGTCCATCAGATATGAAAGATGCTTATTAATGGCAATGCGAATAGTCCATCAGATATGAAAGATGCTCATTAATGGAAATGCGAATAGTCCATCAGATATGAAAGATGCTCATCAATGGCAATGCGAATAGTCCATCAGATATGAAAGATGCTCATCAATGGCAATGTAAATAGTCCATCAGATATGAAAGATGCTTATTAATGGCAATGCGAATAGTCCATCAGATATGAAAGATGCTCATTAATGGAAATGCGAATAGTCCATCAGATATGAAAGATGCTCCTCAATGGCAATGTTAATAGTCCATCAGATATGAAAGACGCTCATCAATGGCAATGCGAACAGTCCATCAGATATGAAAGATGCTCCTCAATGGCAATGCGAACAGTCCATCAGATATGAAAGATGCTCCTCAATGGCAATGTGAATAGTCCATCAGATATGAAAGATGCTCCTCAATGGCAATGTGAATAGTCCATCAGATATGAAAGATGCTCCTCAATGGCAATGCGAATAGTCCATCAGATATGAAAGATGCTCATCAATGGCAATGCGAATAGTCCATCAGATATGAAAGATGCTCCTCAATGGCAATGCGAATAGTCCATCAGATATTAAAGATGCTCCTCAATGGCAATGCGAATAGTCCATCAGATATGAAAGATGCTCATCAATGGAAATGCGAATAGTCCATCAGATATGAAAGATGCTCATCAATGGCAATGCAAACAGTCCATCAGATATGAAAGATGCTCATCAATGGCAATGCGAATAGTCCATCAGATATGAAAGATGCTCCTCAATGGCAATGCGAATAGTCCATCAGATATGAAAGATGCTCCTCAATGGCAATGTTAATAGTCCATCAGATATGAAAGACGCTCATCAATGGCAATGCGAATAGTCCATCAGATATGAAAGATGCTCATCAATGGTAATGCGAATAATCCATCAGATATGAAAGATGCTCCTCAATGGCAATGCGAATAGTCAATCAGATATGAAAGATGCTTGTATTATACATTACATTTACATGTTCTTGGTTATCATTCAGTTATATTGTATTTGGAAAAATGCAGTAATCAAATCAAATCAAAATGTAAGGGCCAAATGCTTTGGAACACTCTCCCAATATTGCTATACACTCCATATGTCAGGAGTAGATGTCATTAAGAGATTTTAAGAGCACTAAAAAACTTTTCTTTTTGATAAGAGTTTTCCATTGATTATGAATTGTAAGTTGTAAAGCAGATTGAGAGGGCCTAGGCTTACGAGCGTCGTGAAATATACGCCTTAAAAGAACTCATCATTATTATATCAATACTCGCTGATCGTGAAAACCTACAGCTATGCCTACTTTACTATATATAGAGGCCTAATAATTAGGTCTAAATTGTTAAAGTACCATTATAATGTGGAGAGATTGAGGGCCTAAACTAGGTGAATGTATAGTATTCCGATTGTTTTTGTATTCAATAACTTGTTAGCACAAACAGTTTCTTACTACCTTTTTTTTGATCCCCTAAATGCATTTCGTGTGAAAGCACATTCTGTGATAGACTGGAACTTTTAAGTACGGGCCATTATCATCATCTAAAAGCTTATTCTTTGAGATTAATATATCATATTGGGATCAAAGGGGAATGCCGATCGTCTTTTTTTAAATTTCTTTTTCTTTCATTTATTCAATTGACTTTTTATATTTTTTATTTAAGCCTATTTATTAGCATTTTGTAATTGTTTTATTTATTTAATATAATTTTGTCCCCTTTTCATTTATTTCATTTTTTTTTTTTTTTTTTTTTTTTGGGGGGGGGGGGTAATTTACGAAAAATTGATTCTTTCACTACAACAAAAGACACAGGCGGCGTTTAAACGAAACCGTCAAAAGTGCAAGTTCACCGACATCCCATCGAACATGTAGGTGTTAAATTTAAACCGTCACAATTGTTACAATGACAGGTTTGCCGACATCCCATTGAAACCGGTTGAAACACATAAGAAATTGTACTTATTTGATGGTTTCATGAAACTATTCACGGTACAACAGCGCTGAGAGATCCAGGCAAAATACCTATGACATGGCCCTTTAAAATGCAGTAAGTACAGTGACACGTATGCATTGTTTGGTATCAATGGAATGACACTGAGTGAATTTATTTCAGGAATGTTCTCAATACAAAAAAACATAATTATTCAATGCAAAGTGTCACTCAGCGCATTCAAGTGAAACTTGTTTTGAAACATAATAATATTTCCATCATATTCTTCAAGTTCTGTATATGGGACTGGTTCATCAAAATCAATCACGATTCCAATTGCTATAACAGATTAACGAAGAAAGATATCAACCATTGCTTTTAGATTTGTATATCTTTTTTAACATTGTCATGACATGATTATATAGGACGGACTCATTTAAATCAATCACAATTTCAATACATGTAACAGATCTATGAAGAAAGATATCAACTATTGCTTTTAGATTTTGAAATCTTTTTTAACATTGTCATGACTCCTCAAAATCAATCACTACAAATTCCTCTTTCATGAATACATCAATTATTACTGATTTTTAAATTGTTATATTTTTGTAACATTGTCAAGTATAACTATATTTAATACAAACAAACATAATTGTTCAATGCAAAGTGTTACACAGCGCATTTAAGTGAAACTTGTTTTGAAACATAATTATACTTCCATCATATTCTTCAAGATCAGTATATACTACTGACTCATCAAAATAAATCACAATTCCAATACAGATCTATGAAGAAAAATATCAACTATTGCTTTTAGACTTTCACATTTTTAGGCCTAACATTGTCATTTAAAATATCGAATCACATGCCATATTAGGTTCCAAAACAAATTGAGATATGGGTTTGTTATCAATGTTGATTACCTTATTTGTGTGCACTCTATCATTGTAAATTCATCTAATTCGGCATTGCCGTAGTGCATGTTTTTTAATATCAATAAACAATTTATCTATCCATCTATCTTCCCATCTATCTATATACAATAAAAAATGTCTTGATGGCCACCTGTCTTTAAAGGCCACATATGGATATATATATTTTCTTTCCCTTGAGAAAGAAATGTTGTTGTAGAACCTATCTAGGGAGGCCAACTGCCTACAGAAGCCACTATTTATGTTTCCCTTGGGTGACCTTGATTATCCAGTTTGACTAATCTATCAATCTAATAACTGCATGGTCTAATGGCAATCGTTGACATTAATTTGTAACAACCAATCATATATAATATTAAATAAATGCTTGCAGACTTTTGGTAGGTAATTAATGCATGTTATAAATCAGCTAACAACAGTTGGGATATACATGTATATAGCACTTTATTATTGCTGTCCCACTTCTTTAAAACTGTCACCAATCTGCTTTTCATATTTTTCTCTTTCTTTTAAATGAACTTGCTATTAGGTTGGATTTCCCTTTAACAAATTATATGCACTCCTTTGATATGTCCAAAGAACATTTAGAGTTCACTTGTGCTTTAGTTTGAACAACTCATACATATTGACACAGCTCACTTTACTTAGCATTTCTTCCTTGATAAAATTATAAAAATAACTTAGCAATTTGTGACCCTGCCTCTTGTGATTTGAGGAGGAAGTAGGCCTATTTCTCTTCTTCTGACAGAGGACCAGGGTATATTATCCATTTACGTTTTTAGATTTTCTTCCACTGAAATAAAGACGACTATAAATATATAATGTTCGAGACGCAAACATGCTAATAAAACCTTGCAACCATCACGGTATATGCAAAATACAAAACTATGAAAAATCAAATGTTTGGAATAGGTGAATGAAATGTTTCATCTCTAAGTTAGAAGTGAAAAGGCATTTTCTATCACCTTAATGTGTAGTAACACTTACAGAGCGCTTGATATAAATATTCATTTACAAATAATTGAAGTACAAGTTGTTTTTTGTGTGATAAAACAACAATCAATAATACATAATAAATAACATAAAGATAAGTGGTCAATATAATAGAGTACTGATTTAACTGAGACAAATATGATGGGACCTACATGAAAGCAAGCTTGTTAAGCTGTAGGCCCCAGTGAAATAATTTGGGGTAATGAATGGAGGACGGCCCAATCCAAATAAATCCAAAAAAAAAGGGAAAGAAAAAAAAGAAACATATGCGGTGGTGCTGTTAATATTGTCTCTCCCTTTCTTACAATGTAGACAAAAGTACACACACTTAAATTATTGTACATTGGGTGCTCAGCTGGTAAACAAACATTACTTATAATAATAAAATTATTACATTTGTATATACATACATAAACATAAATAACGAAGCGAGTAAGCGCATTGTGTCAGCCGTATTTCCGTAAGCACGACAGCCGAACCCAACACGCTTGCACGCAAAAGTCTTACATTGACATCAATATATGCTTTAAACAGCAGTTCCTTATATGGAAGGACTTTCGATTAACGGGAGGCTATTCCAGTAACCGAGTCCTGTAAACATAATCATATTTGGGGCAAAAACAGTTCGGGTATTAAGTGGAAGGTGATATGCGTTGCTCTGAAATGTGAGATAGCATCAAGGGATGTAGTTTTCCGAAACATTTGTAAAAATATTTCAGGTAGGCTATTAGCAGATAAGTTATATATGAATAAATCAACATTGTAATAGAATAAGTCTGATACTTTTAGGACTTTGTTTTCATGGAACAGGTTGTTAGTGTGAGAAAGAGATCCTACATGATTAACATTTTTAATAGCGCGTTTTAGAATGCAAAAAAGTATATTTACAATTTCCACAAACGTTACCCCAGGCGAGAATTCCATAGGTGAGGTATGGAGTCATTATAGCAGAATACACTGATAATAATATTTTACTTGAAAAGAAGTGTTTAAGTCTGTTAAGTATACCAGTATTTCTTCTTAAAGTACTTCAATGTATAAGCTGTAAAACAGTATGATATTATAGTTTATACAGCGTTTATGGTTCTAACGCTGTACAAAATTATCATTACCCCAATTTTAGCCGGGCTGGCTAACGTTAAAACTTCCTCATACCAAGTGCATTCCTTACACCTGGGTGCAGATCAAGAGGCACATATAGATTAATGTCTTGACAGAGGATATGCAATAGCAACACAATATATATAAATGCAAACAAATTCATGGCCTAAGGCAAACATTAAACATTACATGTATTTAAATACATTTCATAATCAGCTAATATGATATTAACATCTGTCCATCCATTTACAGAGTGGCATAGAATATAACCAATATATACAGAGCATGTAAAAATTGCATAGATTCCAGAGGTAATACTGTCAAGATGAATGCAGCATTTTGTATAACAAAAGAAAGCACCACATTATATCAACGGATATAATGCACAATGCACACAAATATGAGCATATGATGTTACATCATATACTGACTGAAATGAATGCTAGAATGACATACCACTTTTGACTGTACTGCAATTGATACAGCCAATACTATAATGATCAGAACCACTACCTTATTGAATATCCATCATCAAATTTAAATTGGTATCTCATAAAATGATAAACATTTGCAATGTCAGAACATCAGAATAACAATCAGAGAGGATAAACAAATATAAAATTAAAAAAAATAATTAAAAAATGGAAGCAGACTTATTTATCAATATACCAAAATGAAACAGATTTACATATATAATATATGCATGTATCTAAAAAAAAAAAAATTGAGATGGAAATACAAAAATATTCACATATTATCATATATCATATACTGACTAAAATGAATGAAAACATTATGATTATGCAATAGTAAGCTAGGCAACGGCATAATATATACAACTTATGAAAATGACCCTGCGCTTCCGATATACATGTACAAAATTTAACGTTAATACTAGAATAACACCAATTAAAGCTATACATGAAACATGTTTTAAAAACAACTATACAGATGGTACTGACATGTGACGTTAGAACATGAGAGAAAACAGACTCAACTTGTAAAATATCAAATTAACAACATAATTGAACATGAATATCACAATCTACAGAGAAATGTAAAAAACTAAAAACAACTTTACATTCACTTGTTCCGACCAGCGGAGAACGGATTAGAAATAACAATATTCAACAATTATTTATGCCCACCATATAATGTTTATTAAGATTAGCTCCTGCCAAGTTGCAAACAACTAACTGTTCATTAATATGCCGCAAATATTGTTTGGCTTCTATATTTGGGTAGCCCACTAATTAATTCATATTGCACGTTGACATATATTATATAGACATGTACATATGCGCATGCTGAAAGACCCGTTTATTGCACTATAACTTGCATAGATATTTCAAACATCACAAAGTTTTCATTCCATTCTCTTTCTTTAACATAAAGATATGTGTCAACCTACAACAATCGCTTAAAGATAAGTTTGGTTCTTGTTATACGATTAAATTGTCAAAGGAAATGACCGCAAGCGACTGGAAAAGTTATTTCGCACATTATTGTATATTGTGAGGTTTTGGGATCATCATATTAATAAGAACATTTTTGACTTAGCCTTGCTGAAAGCCACATGGACCGATCTCAGATATGGATGTATATGGGACTACACAAACATGTGGTATGAAATTTTGTCCAGATATTTCTGAAATTTATTGTCATATTTCGACTATGAAAAGCATTTACTGAGCCATTTTTTCAGGGTATTTTTTCTGTGGTATTCTTCCACACCAACAAATACAAGAATGAAGAAAACTCAGAACTTATTTGTGGCCTTTCCACGAACTGAACCTATGATTTATCATATTAAAATGGCACACGTCAAATTATTAATTCGAAACCCATTAAAGAGAGGGCGCCTATCGGTTTGTCTTCTTCTTTTTCTTCCTTGGTAGTCTATCCAGACTGTCATCCTCGGAACCATCGCTCATTGTTTGTTTGCCCCCTTTTGTTCTTCAATCTTCGTCGCTAGATTCAGTCTGTCGGTTTGTCTTTTTCGTTCTCTTTCTTGGACGTCCATCCAGACTGCCATCCTCGGAACCATCGCTCATTCTTTGTTTGTCCCCTCTTGTTCTTCCATCTTCGTCGCTAGAGTCAGTCTGTCGGTTTGTCTTTCTCTTTCTCTTCCTTGGACGTCCATCCAGACTGTCATCCTCGAAACCATGGCTATATCTACGTATCAACAACAACAAATCGATTGACATGATGTTAGTAGACGATCCAAAGGTAAGGGATAACAAACAATTGGCAAGGTTTGTTCGGCTCAGGTAAATGTTTAATCCTCAAACTGGTTTTAATGTTTCACATGTTTCAATAATAAAGAATGGTTCGTTATTGATTATATACATGTATTTTGTGAGATATACATGCATATTACATATTATATTAAAAAGCGTTCAGCAGAACGGAGTTCCGACGAGATGAAGTATTACAATATGTAATAGAGACGATATAGACTTCGTTCTTGGGAATGTTAAACAATTTCGTGGGCATTTGTAACATTCCCATGAATGCAGGAATTATTTTATGCTATTTCACAACGAATCATCAGAAGAATTATTTACTATTATCTGTACCAAGATTGATAACTTTAATGAAATATGAACAAATAAAATAAAACAATTATTAATTCTCATATAAAGTTGTGAAAACAAAATCTAAGTCTACTGACCTAAAATGACCTATGACCCTGACTTTGTGACCTGGAATTTGAGTCATACGAATTGTCATACTTAATAACCCTTGGGTACAAAAGGAATTTGAACAAACACTTCAGAAATTATGCTAAAAATTCAAAATCTTGATGTTGATGCCACAACAAGGTCTAAGTTTGCAGACCTGAAATGACATTTGACCTTGAGTTTGTCACCTGAAAATCTCCTCACATGATTGGGGATACGTTATAACCATTTAGTCCAAGTCCCATTGAATAAGAACTTACACTTTCAAAATTTAATTACAAATTCAAAAACTTAACCTCAGGTTAAAATTTTTGATGATGATGCCACAACATAGTCTAAGTTTGTTGACCTGAAATGACCTTTGACCTTGACTTTGTGACCTGAAATTCTCACATGATCGGAGATACTTGATAACCCTTTAGTCCCAAGTTCCATTGAATAAGAACTTATACTTTTAAAATTATATTAAAAATTCAAAAACTTAACCTTGGTTAAGTTTTTGATGTTTGACGCCGCCGCCGTCGCCGTCACCGGAAAAGCGGCACCTATGTCTCGCTTTTTGCTACGCAGGCGAGACAAAAAGATCCAAGCGGACTCGACATGTACACCTAAGGGTGCACATCTGCTTCCTCTAGGGGGCAAGAGTGCAGAATTGCACCCTACGGCGTGCTGCTTTTATAGCAAATGTCTGCATCCCTAAGGGTACACAGATGCTTCCTCTAGGGTGCAACTTTGCACCCTTTTTCGGAGTGCAGAATTGCACCCTACATGGTGCTGCTATTGTAGCAGAGGTCCCTAAGGGTGCAAATTGGTACCTTTATTCTTTAGTGTGTAGAGAATTGTACTCCACTTCTTTAGATACCATATTTTGATGGTATGTTTTCCATGGTTGGCTGCAGAGAGTTTATTATCGGTAACAGGGTCGAAACCCAGCGCCAACTTGGAAGCGGTGAAGGGGATTAAACAACAAGTAATGTCTATCAAACAGAATCGTTTGTCAACTCATGTCTAGGTTTTATTTCATGGATTCTTTCCGATTGAGGATGACCATGCTGTGCACAATGCCCGAGATGTGCTCATCGGATCGAAAAAACTTACCCATAAAGATTGACGTTATTCTGTTGACCTATGACGGTATTACCCATCACACGACTCAAATTTGCTGCATGTAAGCCTGTATTACCGCTCGATTGAAGGCTCTGGTTTACTAATGAAGGTTGTGCTAATGTTGAAAAAAAGAACAAACATTAACACATAAATGCCATGTTATTCTGTTGACCCATGACGGTATTACCCATCACACGACTCGAATTTGCTGCATGTAAGCCTGTATTACCGCTCGATTGAAGGCTCTGATTTACTGAAGGAAGAAGGTTTGCTGCATGTAATGATGACGCCGACAACAACAACAACATTGACAAGGGCAATAACAACAATGAGAAGAAGAAGAAGCAGAAGAAAAAGAAGAAGAAGAAGAAGAAGAAGAAGAAGAAGAAGAAGAAGAAGAAGAAGAAAAAGATTAAGAAGCAGAAAAATAAGAAGAAGCAGAAAAACAAGAAGAAAACTAGACATGCAATACTCGTTTGGAACAATTATAGTTGGGCTGTTCCAACTAAAATTTGAAACAAAATAGAGCAAAAATAAACGAGGTACTTCTAAAAAAAAATGTCATGTCGATTCATGATGTGAACAAAATTTACCTTCCTCAGGCATAACACGCAAATTAAGAAGTTTCTGACATGTGGCCTTTAATCGAAATTTTCGTTTTTGATGACGTCATCAAAATTAGAAATGGTAATGATTAAGCTTGTATTTTGCCTTAGCTACAACATATCGAAATTTGGAAGAAAATCGATCAATATTTACAGAGATACAATCAATTTTCCATAAATATGCTGATGTCATAATATGCAAATTCTTAGTTTGGGTTCCAAGACCATTATAATGATGTCACGATACATTTAATGGCCAAATGAGACATAAAATCATATCTCCGACTCATACTCTATCCAAATATGAAAAAAAAATTGGGGTCCAGCTGCATCCCAAAGAGCTATAATGGATTTTGTATAAGCATGTTTTGCCGATTTTCGCTATGTATTACAAGAGCTCGCGCGCACAGACATTTATCTTGAATGGATTCTCATCTTGTTATTAATGGTCATCAAGAGATAAACATGGTATCAAATTGTTCGAAAAAATAGGGGAAATGTCATGAAAGAAAAGAAATGGCGATTCTATGTTGTGTAGTTGTGTTACGCGCATGCGCCTGTGCGCGATTAAAAAAATAAAATGCTTAGAATGGCCTTAAACGTTTGCAAAATGAATTTGAGACGATTTGGAGCATTTAAAAAATTTGCGCACGCACGCGTTTATTGACCTGAAATTGACAACTCTTTAAACTTTTTGTTTTTTGTTTTGTTTGTTTGTTTCAATAGATAAACCATCCCCATATTTCCTACACGTACGTATTCCTGAGCCTATTACGCCTCCATTTCAAGCTTTAGTATATTGACAGGGGAATATAGCCAACAACCATTTGGTCCATCACAATTGATTCCACATGTAGTTCGTCCATAATCAAATGGTCTGAATCCCAATTACTTCAATATCCATTTGGTCCCAAAACATTTCGTCCATATTTCAGTTAATGTTCAGTTGATCTCTTTCAATTTTGTCTTAACCGTTTGGTCCAATAAAATATACGAATCAATGATGGCCTTTTCAATGCCTAGATCTAGACCACAGTCATTAAAACAAATGTACATTATGAGATCAAGTTTTGATATAACAGTTGCTTAACTTCTAATTATTTCAGTACATGTATTACGATCATTTCATTTCTGTTATGCATTTATGCACAGATCGAGTGGTACTATACTGTGCACATTACCGATATGATATAATTTTACCTTCAAGGGTCCTTTGTGACACCGTTGTAAATATCCCTGTCATGTAATAAGCTATGACATATTGATATAAATACTCAAGGATTAGATTTAGAACAAGCTTCTCCATGAAATGCTTTACCTGAGAAACGTATGTTGAATTTGATCGTCTGTGTAGTGGTTTGAACCAAGTTAAGTGTCACTAATGTCTTATCACTCTCGTCGGTTAGATCGAGCTGGAAGTACTTTGTCTCTTTGGGTTTCAAGCTCATGTCGCTGTGCTGAATAGCCTGAGGAAAATGACAGATGAAATAATCAGTTTGCATGCCCAATTGTATGAAAAATGCGCCAAAATAAAAACAGATGTAGAGATTTCTGATGAAAATACTGAATAAAAGGAAAACCTTTATCCAATCAATTTCAACATTTTGCTTCCACTTTAATCTACTGCAATTATAAGTTCTTTCGTTCAATTCGATCATTTATTGCCAGACAAAGTCATTTAGTACATTCAAAGTAACGCATGTATTATATTCATTATATTAGTAGAATTATTATTTGCAGATATTTATTTACTTTTTCATTCGAATATATGTGCTTTAAAGGACCAGTTGGTGTTAATACTTAAATAAAAGTGTAGATAAAATATTGGTTGCAAAGACTGTTAACCCTTACTTTACTGGGCTATTTTGAGTGTCTCCTTGACTGGGGGGGGGGGGGGGGGGGGCTGGGAGGCCGTCAAATATCCGATGAACATATGCACATTTTTGTCGTTATAGCCTAATTAATTATGCAAAATGCTAATTTAATGCATTTTACAGAAAACTATATATATTTGTCTATAGACTTGTGAAGAATCTTGAAAATGTATTGAATAAATGCTTCCTTCATTTCAAATTCATGAAGTTTCATTATTTTTATATTTGAAAAATGCACATGTTAATTTGCATAAATTATGAATACGCAAATTACGTGATTGTTGTTGTTGTTGAAAGTATGTTTAGCACTGTGAGAAAAGCCAAAAACAATTATTTTACCCACTTTCTCACTGTAGAATAACATTTAACCACTATCCATTTGCATATCACTGCTCATATCCGAGAAAATAAAGTTTCAAATTCATCATTTTATTTTCTTATGTATTTTGTTGTTGTTGATTTCTTATTATATCTATTGTTTTATTTCTTATATATTCTTTTGTTCTGGAATAAATCATGTTACTTTGAGAAACATATCAAAGCAATTTGATATCAATTCATATCTCCTGCCCACTTTAATGTGAATACAGGTGTAGATGTATGAAGAAATACATCTAAACCTGTATTCACATTTCTGCTTGTACATGAATATATACAATTATAGCACTTTTCGATGACATGCACATACTAATTGTTATGTAGCACCTTACATGTATACAGTGTGAGTCCAAAATAAAAGTTTACACCTAGAAAACTGCTAATTATTTTAAAAATCATCTATGAACAGTAAATTGTTATACATCTTATGAAAGAGTGTTTTATCTCAAATCAATTGGTATCATTTTTGTGTGGTATGTGTTCACGCTTGGATGAACAGGAAGCATTGTTTGCAAGAGTGCAAAAATCGACTTGCGCCAAAGTGGCTTATGTGATGCTTGAATAAAACAATTGGGATTTGGGTATTAATTCGGTCTTTGCAGATGCAAATAACATCCCTAACAAAATTAATTATGCCACACATATCACATATCGAATATCAAATATCAACGAACATTTGTGCGTGTGTGTGTGACTTTGCTTCTGCAAAAAGCATTTGCAATGCATTTCATTTGATACATTCAATTCATCCTCTTACTCCGCTAATCCCAACATAATACTTGCTGTAGGCATCACTTTGGCGCAAGTCGATGCTTGCACTCTCGCAAACAATGCCTTCTGTTATCCAAACGTGAACACATACCACACAAAAATGATACCAATTGATTTGGGATAAAACACTCTTTCATAAGATGTATACTAATTTACTGTTCATAGATGATTTTTAAAATAATTAGCAGTTTTCTAGGTGTAAACTTTTTTTTGACTCACACGGTATTCGATTTTGATGAAAATGGTAATCAAAATATGCGTAAGATTTGAGGGAAAAAGTCAAGAAACGACAATTTAAAATGTCAAGCGGTTGCGGCGCAATCTCCGAAAATGTGGAGGGGGGGGGGGGGCTCACAGGCCACCCCCCCCCCAGTACAGTAAGGGTTAAAGACAAATTTGAACTGTTTCGTTTCCAGCTGGCCCTTGTTTCAATTTATTTTAATGCCGAGACCCGTCGTCAAAAACTTACCTCCTCCTTCTTCCTTCCCTTCCCTACTTATCATTATTTCATTATTTGCTCTACTCTTTATTCTATTTTTCGCCTCCTATAACACCTTTTAAATTCAGACGTACTATATTGTGTTACTCAGTACGGGAGCCTATTCACATACAAGCTATGCTTTCTATTTAGGCCTCCCACATTTTACATTGTTTTACCTTACCTGTCATAACTATACATTTCGAAACTTGGTACCTATTTTCCGTACATTATACTTGATTTGAAATCTCTAAAAAAAAATTGTGTTTGTAATCTACGCTTATACGCTTGCATGAAAAAAAGAAGAATTTAAATTGTTTTTTGATGTAAATGTGGAACAAATAAACTTCAACTTCACTTACCTCCGTTTCGGGACTCTTCCCATCCAGATGGCAAGAGACGTTTAGTGTGCTACGCCGAAACACAATAACATCGTCATCGCCCTTCACAGGTTGGACCAGGGGGTCAGTTATTTCATGGACGTCCCTCTAGGAAATCAAGTATACAAAAAGGGATTCTGATAAAGTAATCCGGAGATTATCAAAAAGATAGAAATTATACGTATGCCTGTATCATACGCCTACCCTCGTAAACAAAACAACTAAAGTCCATGCCGTGCAGGAATCGTCTGATGAAGGAATAAGCTGTAGTTGCATGGGTCAACCAATTCATTTCGATCAGTTAAAATGGGCTTTAACTGTCAAGAAAATCGAAAAACCAAGATGACGTCGAAAATGGCTACCGATTGAGAGAAACGGCCAGAAAGAGTATAGGGTCTGCTATTCACAAGAGAGATGTCACAGATAAGTCTAAAAGTATATATTACATGAATTGGGATATTCATTCATTCGTTTAATTTATATTATCAAAGTGGACAAGTTACAAGGTTTATCAAGACAGCAGTCAAGAGGAAAATTTTACAAACGTGACAAACAAGAGGAAAAAGAGATAAACAATATCGTATTATAAGAAGAAAAAGGGGCTGAAGAAGGTTGAAGTTTTATATTAACATTCACACATGTATGCTTAAATGTACAATGTCCCTTTTGCAGCCGGCAACATCAAATTCTGTAGAACTTTGCAGGAATTATAAATATGTCATGTATGTCCTATCTGTTAAATTTAAATGTTAGCAGTGTCCAAGTATTCAAATTTTGCAAGGAAACCCGTTCACTTTCTAGACTTCACTGTCACACACTATTGAGTGACTGACCGACTTCTTTTTTTCTTTGGCAATAACATACATATAATGAGCTGTAAAGGGCACATGAGCATTCGTCTACATCAATAACCCACTACTTGTAACGGCCAAAATTAAACTGATTGAATCTTTGCGCAGCACAAAACGTGCGACTATTCGGTACAAGGGTCTTAAAATCAGACCATTGCTAAAATGATTGCAGTTACTCGATTTGACAACTACCGGTCGTTATTTTCCCACAAAAGTCATTTTTAAGCCCATTCGATTTGAGGGAAGTTCTAAATTAGTATTATCTTTCAAATTCCGTTGAAATTTAACCTGTTCATGTTTTTGACCTGCAAATGGGACATAGAACCTTTAATACAGAGGTGAATTTGCTCGATTTTTTTCTTCTTCTTATACAGTCTGAAACAGACTAAAAAAACATTAATTTGTAACGCTTGCTAGAGTAAAGCATCCCATGTATCGACCCCAAGGTAAAGAAATAGTACACTCTAAAAACTGAATGTTAAATCACCATTTAAAAGGGCCGAGGAGTGACCACTCTTTCAAAATGGTAGATTAACACTTTGAACATGCTGAATCCAACACTATAAAGGTTGAATCTAGCAGGTTAAAAGAAACAATCTGACATTTTGAAAGAGTGGTCACTCCTCGGCCCTTTTAAATTGACATTTAACATTTCAGTTTTTAGAGTGTACCTCCCTGAAGAAATCTTTTTTTTGCCTGCAAATGGGACATAGTAACTTTAATACAGAGATGAATTTGCTCGATTTTGTTTTCTTCTTATACAGTCTGAAACAGACAAGGTGCGAAAACAGTTAATTTGTAACACTTGCTAGAGTAAAGCATCCCATGTATCGACCCCAGGGTAAACAACAAGTTCCTCCTTGAAGAAATGTTACTTAAATACGCCATAAATTATGGTGTTAAATGTCGATTTACCCAATTCTGGCCATGAGGCTTCTTGACGAAACGAACCTCCAGTAATGGTTGTCTATCTGAAGGCAAGACACTAGGTAGAAATGACATGCATGACAGTAATATGCCCTCCAGAAATAGCCAGTCCCAATAGAAGGCAAAGAATCCTCCGGAAAAATGGCTGATTGAAATCTCTAGCCATCGTTCTTTTACTGAACAAGTAATGTTGGAAGAATGTTGAAGCCGTTTAGGTGTACCTTTCAAATAAACCAAACATATTCAATTTATTTTAAAACGACAGGAAACGACTTAAATCTCGGAAGTTAGATAATTTGGCTTAACCTAATTATGCATCATATTTTTGCGACTGGAGTACAATTCAAAAGAGTAAAATTACAAATAAAAACAAGACTACAATTATTTTGTATACTCCAATAAACATACTTTTAGCAAATATGAGGACTATACTTCTGTACTGATCTATTTTTCAATTCAGTTAAATAAAGTCTTATTTCCTTCACAAAACCAAAATGAAAATGTATTTATATTATTTATTTTGAGTAACAGAAGAAAAATGATGTATATTAATATAGGCTTTAATCTGTTAATGGACTGATGGAGGAAATAAAAAAATGATTTTCTGATGACCTGATTAATTCATCTTTATACCAAATTACCCACTGTGAAATTTTCCGTGACATTTGAAATTTGAACAGCTGTGCAAAGAGCCACTGAAACCACTTAATTGGTTTAAATTTTTCGACCTGGTTGGAGATGCAAACATTACCATAAATGGTGGATCATTAATTATACTTGTACATGTAATCAATTAGTCATAATGCATGATAATTAATGTCAAAGGCTTAATTGAATTAATGGACATCCTCACATAATGCTATTTTTTGGTAACTCCCATTCTTTTGGCCTTATTTTTTAACTTTTGCATCAACAAAAATATGAGAAAACACAGCAAACTAATTAAAGGTCGGGTGACATCCAAATATAAGTTGATTCCTGTTGATGTGCAGGGCTACATATAACTCATATTTTGTTATTCAATCATCTAAATATATTTCATTGATTTTTTAAATATTTTCTAAAATAATTTTCTCAGACCTGCTAAGCTCCACCCTAAAAAATTGCTCCAGATCTCATTCATATTGTAACATCATCTGTCAATCATTAGTGAGCTAACACGAGACAGTGGTATGTAACTTCCCCCAGCTCAGCACATGTTCACAAAAGAATTGCATTCTTTCACATAATACCTCCGCATTACTTTTCTTTTCCTGGTGATGCTACAGCACGTCTGACATAGCAACTCCTATGTAGGTATTGTATGGTCTATTGTAAACAGGTGGTCAGCTCAGGTGAAGCTACATACCATTGTCTCTTGTTAGCTCACTAATGATTGATAGATGATGTCACAATATGCATGAGATCTGGAGCATTTTTTTTAGGGTTGAGCTTAGCAGGTCTGAGAATTTTTTTTTTAATATTTAAAAATATGTGAAATATATTTAGATGTTTGAATAACACAATATGAGTTGTATGCAGCCTTGTACATCAAAAGGAATCAACTTATATTTGGATGTCACCCGACCTTTACTGTCATGAAGGGAATGCTGAATTCTACTAGTGATTTTGAAACCATTTTGTCAAATTAAGTACATATAAGGGCATGTATGGGCCAACATTTTATGAATTTTTGAAAACCATTCTTCACGTATTTTGAGTTCCTGACTGGTATTGTAGATATTTTTTGTGAATTTGTTACTTTTTTCACAAATCATGGCCGTAGCTGATATCGCCATCTGAAAAATGAAGAATGGGCATTGATCTTCTGTAAGTCTTTTTATATTAAAAGTTGTGACAATGTTTATCAGAGTCCGCCAGTTGCGGGGTTCAGAGATTAATATATCCCCACATTAAATATGTCAAATGATGTAAAGTCAGCATTGCCAATGATGATCTCGATTTGCCGAGTTGAGTGCCGGGCCCCCATCCTCCAACAACAACAAAATGCAAGAAAATCAAGGAAAACAGCCCTCAGAATGCAAAATAGCCCGTACCTCATTCATTTTGCTCCATTAGGTATTGGGCTCCATACCTATGTCAATGTGCTGTAAATCCAGTAAGATTATGTGCCAGCTTGTTCACAAAAACCAACGATCTGCCTTTTTTTTAAACACATAACAGCCTGAACATGTTTATACTTTCAGAAATGCTGAACATATGATTTAGTTACCTGACTGATTCCAGGAGTACAGTATGGTCTGTACTTTGTTCGGATCAGTGACTAGTGCACAGTGAGGTATTATCAGCTTTGCCGGTTTCTTAAAGCTTAGCCCAGACGGGTAACACTGGAAGCCATGGCTAACGAGAATCTCGTCGTCTTTAAGTGTGAGGCCATTTGGAATCTCTGTCAGTACCTGAAGGCTGATTTGCTTATCTTCCTCAAGAGCACCAGGTGGAATGTGGAGTGTAAACCCATGGGATCTGGTAGACAGCTCTCCTCCAATGGCCCCAACATTTCCAGTTGCAGAGCTTTCATCTGATAACAGCAAGTATGTGTATTAACAGCACACCTTATACATCACATGTATCATATCATACACAAAAGAAATATGTGAAGACCAAATATATTCCCTTGTCTCCACATATCACAGGCATTGTTTCAGAACTTACTTCTTAAAAGCCCGGGGGAATGTAAAATTGAGCACTGTACGTCATCCGTGTAAATCACTTTCTGAAAAGCACTCTAAACGAGGCACAAAGTCTAGAGTATTTTGGATACTCTAATACCCTATACAGGAAAAACCGTTATAACATATCTGATTTTAGACTCTCAAAGAGGAAGTCCACCCTGATAATTAGCTGGTTTCAATCAAAGCGGAAAACGAGAGAAACTAACATTAAAAAAGTGAACGATTCAGCAACATGCGATTAAAATAGGAAAGTTATCGCTATTTTAAGTTATCATCAATGAAACACAAATTGGCAACACTTTGAAGTATCTTGCGGGGTCCTCCCCGATTTGCTCTGTTTAAAAAATGTCATAACTTCATGTTCTTAGTTATTGATGACGGAATAGATTTGCCACATAGAGGAGTTGTATAAAACCACATTCGGGTGCATGATTGAATATTTTATTTGGAAGAAAATGTATATATCTGATTGTACAGATAAAATGGGAGGGGACCTCACAAGATACATCACAGAGTTACTAATTTGTGTTTGAGTGATAATTGTAAAACCTTCTAATTTTGTTATCAGATTTTGTTCAAACATTCACTGAACTGTTCCTCTCATTTGTCGCTTCCATTAACATCATGCAGGGTGGACTTAAATTTTAACAGGTACTTTCTACCTTGGATGGTACTTTACACCCTATAGATGATTTGCTGTTTTTTTCTTTCTTTTCATTGTGATTTCCACTGGATTTTAAAATGCTATCGGACCCTCTGCTCCCGACTGGGGCCATCAAATTTCTTACCCTTTCCGGGTATTTTAATTCTTATCACCAGTGAATTTGATACCCCTTTTTCCAGATTGTTCTGATGATTATACCAATTTTAACCAGATAGTTTGGCGCTTACAAATTCCTGAAAATGTCATCGAGTTTTGTTATATATGCAAAAGTCTACTGCAAGGACTTTTTAAAATAAAAAAGTTAAATAGGCCAGTGTAGTATATTAAAGCGCAATTGTAATTAGTTGTATATAACAAATTTGTATTTGAAAATAACTTTTTTCAATCTTGTATGCGAATACAAGCATTTACAATATGTATCTACAATACAAGCAACGCTGCTATTTTGTACATGTATGTAGATTTACGAATACCGTATCACTCCCTTTTGGGGGTTTCTTATACTTTATTTAATTATGACCATGATGAGATTGCATGTTTATTTCAATGATTGAAAACAAGTAATATTGATATAATGATTCCTTTTCTTTTATGGTTAACGTTACAGGTTAAACTAAAGAATCCTTTTTAAACTTATAATTTGACAGAGTACACATCTGCTAAGCTAAAAGTTACATCATGCAAGAATAACACATTACTTAATAAAGTACATGTTATATATTAACACACTAGACACACATGGTTATGAACTATTATTACCGGGTACCAACTTAACCCTAAAAAGGCCGGGTTATTTGAGGTTTTAATAGGGCCGGGGGTGGGGCATTATGGCCTCCATAAGATCTCGGCCGTAAAACGGCTGATCGCCGCGAAAATTTGCACGCATGTCAAGTGAGGTGTATAGAATACTATGGTAAATTTATTTTTTTGAAAAATTCACACATTTGCATATTTATTGTAATTTATGCAAATAAGGTCATACAATTAACATTTTTACTCCAAAATCATACATTCTTCATATTTAAACATTAATTTACACTACATATATTCTTGAGATCATTTGGAATAATAATACCAAAAAACAAATTGGAAAAGTGGCTTTATTCCTTATGTTATCTATTGATTTGATAATTTCTCATGTATTTCCTTGTTTTTTTTATTTATGTATTTTATTGTTTTTTTTTGTTTTATTTTAATTCTATCTATGATTCAACTATTTTGAACCCCAAAATAAACACCCAAACTATAAACAAGATCTCTTTTGTGGAAAAATGAGATTTCCATAAGTTTTGTACACAAATCACCAAAATGAGCGATTTTCGGGCTGACATGCAAAAACAAAAAGGTCACGTGACTTTGTAACGATAGGTCCGATATTCGAAAAATTTATTTCAAAAGATGTGCAAGACTCAAAAGAAAAAAGTCAGCGAGCGGCGGGGCGCCATCCGTATGCGTTCCCGAACAATCAGTAAAATCGCGGATGGGGGGGGGGGGGGGTTAATGGCCCCCTCTGACTTATTAAGGTTAACGGTTCTTCTCCTTCATACCTGACTGATTTGCTCAAAAAATAGCACCCACCTCGAACCCTTCGTTCATGCAATCAAGCATTACTTTGCGTACCAAAAACCAATACATTATTGTCATAGAACGACTTTTTCTTTTTAATTTAAAGACTTGGATGAGACTAGGGAAAGAGTCCCGGAATCCGCAATGTTTTTACGTCAGCAGTTTTGCTCTCGAAGACTTCGAACAGAATATGGAATTTGGTGGTGGTTGGTATTTTACCTGACTGCTAAGAAAGCATAAATGCTTGTAAGTAAGCAACCAGACGGGCAACGGCTTTAGGTCCTCTCCGAGGGACCTGGTAATGAGGATTAATGCCTTACCAAAGAGCACTAGCTCATCGTGCGCTAGCGACCTGTTTCGAACCCGGATTACGAGACCACTGCTCTACCGATCGAGCTATCGCCGGTTCATCCTTTTTCCCCCTTCATTTTGTATAGTTTTAGTACGTTATAGAAATTCTACGAATTCATTTATTTTCCTCTTCTTCCTCCTCTTCTTTTCTCTTGTTCTCCTTCTTCTTTTTATTTTTGTACTTATTATCATTTCTATCATCAGTTTAATGTTTTTATTATTATTATTATCTTTAATAAGTAATTCTTTTTTTTCTTCTTTTCTGTCTGTAAATATTACTATTTTAACTTATCAATTTTATATATGTCTGTAAGGGACCCCACTGGAAATAAGCTCTCGAGCTTTCATTCATTCATTCATTCATTCAAAATGGTTTATTTCAAATAAAACTTTCATCGCGGCGTTTAGCCGAATTACAAAAGTTTACAAACAAAATTAATGACACATAATGATTGTGGGTTATCCTGTTCAAGCTGACTTATTTTTGATCTGTTATTATTGTATATTGTTGTATGTTGGAAGCTTGTCGAATAAAAATGAATCAATCAATCAATCGCGCCTCCTCTATTCTATTACGGTATGTTTACCTTTATTACACTATTCTTTTAGGGTATCTTTACCTTTATGTTTGTCTTTGTCTTAAAAGAGAAAGAGTAAGGGGATGATTAAGAAGCAGGTAGGGGGGGGGGGGGAGAGGTTCTGGGAAATAGTCTCACTTACGTTTCATAATCATATGTATGGTAGATTGAGTGTGTAGTAGTCTACTCGAACTTTCTTCATAGATTTGTTTTATCGATTTAGACATTCAAACTTAATAGTCAGGTCAATATACGGTAAAAATAACCCCAACCCCAAACAAATTGCAACAAAAGGTTTTTCAAGGGTTTCTAGTAGTATTTAACCTCAGGAATAACATACTAAAAGTATATCAACATCGAAGGTTCAGAAAGCTGTTATTTTCAAGATGGGGGCTACTCACAATTTAAGACATATGGGCATGTGCCGCTCTAATGGTGTCACCGACCCCCCCCCCCCCCCCCCCTCCGAAAAAGGATCAATTCAACTATTGACAGGTCATTGTCAACACTGAGTGAGGGGCCGAGGGGGCGGGGGGGGGGGGGGGGAGTGACATAGACAAAGTTACAACTGAATAATGATATCTAGACACACATTCATAATACCTACCATACAATTACAAGTGTTTAAAACCTCGTGTTGTTTATGCCATCTTATAGCGAATACACATGCAGATCTTCATGTTCCTTCATTTTGATGATGAATGTACTTTAGTAAGGAAAATCATCTTCTGCTTCACTATCAAGTGACTCGTTATAGGGATTGTGGCATACATCAAGTTGGCAAGGTCCACACACACACTATTACACGTAGTCCGTAAACTCTGAAGGTATAGCGAGGTGTGCTACAAGCAGTACAGAAGTTGCAATGAATCAACTTAAGACGATTACTAGGTGCAGCCTCTGTATTTGACATCAGTGGAACTAGATGATTGTCCTCTAATTTCCAGCCCCAGTCTTTGACGTCCATGTCTTCTCACTCTCCATCCATGCCATGACTTAGTAGCCTGGGTAGGGGGGGGGGGGGGAGGGGGGGGGGGGCTACTCACAATTTAAGACATATGGGCATGTGCCGCTCTAATGAGTCACTTTTTCACTAAAAATCCCTAAACATGGATCCGTGTTTTCAAAATTTCCAAAGTTTGTGTGTGTTTGCATTGTGAAAATTGAGAACAATGACCCCTAGAAATAGGTAGGGGGTTCGAGACGTGAGCGGCACACCCCCGGCCAAACCAAATCCGCCCCCCCCCCCCCACCCGGGCTTGGTAGTATGTTCTGGGGGGGGGGGGGGGCTGAATTTGGTGGAGGCTGGGGTAGGAAGGAGTTGCATTGGCAATTTTCTTGACGAACAAGTTATATCGTAATGATGCAACTGAGTTAGTACAGCGGCCACCAAACATGACAGACATTGCTTGGATGCCAAGTTCCTCTAAGTTAGTTACTTTGGCTGACTTGGTAGAAGAAAAGTACTCGCACAGGACTCAAAAGTGATGTTGCATTTCACAAGCTTCTGGAAAACTTGTGAGCACAGATCCCGTACCACTTTCAACTACTTCCAGTTCTACACCTTCGGAACCTTGGCTGCATTGTAAGAGTGGAAGTATAGTTCCCTGTTATTAAGGATTTTGCGAAGTCCAGTTCCTTTCATCAGGGTACCGATTGCTTCCAGCAAAATCATGAAGGTCTGGAAGCAACCTCATTGCAAGTCAATCCCTTTCAGTGGGCTATTCTGGGGTACATCGATGATTATAGCTCATCGGCCTTCCAATATGCTGTTTTCATAGTCTTGTTCAAAAGGAAAGACAAAGCTACGACTCTGGGAGAGATTTCAAAAGTAAAAATTGTACCTGAACAAACCATAAATGCTGCTTTGCTTTGCCGTTTCAACGGTTCCTGGTAGTTAAAGAAAAAACAAGGGAACTTGGAGTAGCAGAGGTGATGAGCTTTGAGCTCAGTCCGATTCTTCCTGCACTTTTCGAGGCTAGGTCTGTCTTTCGGATGGCTGAGGAGCCTCAGCTAGCTCATGCTACAACCGGTCATGCAAGTAAAGTGTCGAGTGAAGCCGTGAAAGAACACAGAAAAGTATGTCCATGATGGTGGTTCCTTGGTGCATCGGCTACCATGGAAGACAGGAGACAGCTATGGCAGAATAGCACGATCGTATGCTGATTTCACAACCCCCCCCCCCCACTATATGCAAATGTATTTGTTGACGGCTATGGTGGAGGGCCGTCAATCAATGATAATAGGGACTTTTAGATTTGCGTGGACTGATACGTGGTACTTCCATTCACGGCAGTGCTTTAACTCATAGCCTGCCATGAGGCTGCGTGCACGCTATTGTTACGCTGCTTCTTGCATGCTAGCAAACATTCGTAATAGCAGTTATTGTTCATGCCTATTGGACTGTGCCTAGTGCTTTGCACGCTCTATTGTTAGTACCATCGCGTTAATCCGATTATCTCGTTATAAATCTGGCACTGGGGGGATTAACCCTGTGGCAGGATAAGAGTTAAAAGGACGTCGATCGTAGCATAGACCTATTGTCTTCGTGCGAATATAAAAGTCCCTATTACACACCAGCGACGTAGGCAGAATGCCCATCCAGTTGTCAGGGGGTAGGAGGCACTTTTTATTGGTCCAATTTTTCAGGAAATATTTTGCGCCGACTCAGTCAGCCGGTGAATACGCGGGGGGGGGGGGGGGGTGTGTTACACCCACAAATGTAATAACTCCCACAAATGTAATAACGCCCACAAATGTAATAACACTTTACCCACAAATGTAACAACACCCACAAATGTAATAACACTTTACCCACAAATGTAATAATTTCACCCACAAATGTAATAACCACTTTACCCACAAATGTAATAATTTTGAATCACCCACAAATGTAATAATGACTTTACCCACAAATGTAATAAATTTGAAGTGATATTTTGAATCACCCACAAATGTAATAATGACTTTACCCACAAATGTAATAAATTTGAAGTGATATTTTGTTGAATTTGTTCAAAACTAAAACCCTGTAATAAAGCATGGGTATAGCTAACTACCACCTAGCTAACTACCCCCGGACATCTACCCCCAGTCAACTACCCCCTCCCCGGACATCTACCCCGGACATCTTACCCCATCCAACTACCCCTCCCCCTGGACAACTAAATCCCCCTCCAACTACCCCCCCCCGGCCATCTACCCCCAAGCAAATTAAGGTAGTTGGGGGTAGTTGCCCGGGGGTAGTTGGATGGGGGTAGATGTCCGGGGGTAGTTTTCAGGGTGGGGGTAGTTGGCTGGGGGTAGTTGGAAGGGGATAGTTGGATTGGGGGGGGGGAATGTCCGGGGGTATTTGACGGGGGGGGGGGGGGTAGATGTCTGGGGGTAGTTGCCCGGGGATAGATGTCCGGGGGGTACTTGACTTGGGGTAGATGTCCGTGGGGGGGGGGGTATTGTCCGGGGTAGATGTCCAGGGGTAGTTAGCTGGGGGGGGGGGGGGTTATCATTCTAGGGGGTAGTTAGCTGGGGGTAGTTGGCAGGGGGGTAGGTGTCCTAGATTCTCGATTAGAGATTATGTCTGACATTTCTTTCGGGGGAGTCCCCTCTCGCGTAGTTGTAGCTCCATGGTAATGAGCAGTGTCAGAACACTAAAGTTACAACAAAGTTATTTCGATTAGGATAAACTTTAGTTTTTGCTGTGTTTAGAAGATCTTCATTGAAAAAGATCGCACAACCAAAAACAAACTAACAATTATGCATTAAACGGGTTAATCCTCACGTAGTATATTACAGACCAATCATGTGTGATTCTTTGTCTACACTATAAGTGTATAAACCGTTGTAAAGAAAATTTATGTGTCATATGAGTGAACTATATATCATCAAATATGTTATCTCAGTGGTAAAGCAAATATCTTGAAACTACATGCCTCTATTGCTTTTTAAAATCACTAACATATTCATGTATTTATAATCCTTATACAAGTGTATGGTTTGTTTTGCATTTATGTCTTTAATCAGATTTCTGTTTAAGGTTGAAAAATGGCTCAAAAGTGGCAAACGCCAAACTCTTCAACAGAGATCAGGTAAAGGTTGTTAATATTCTGTATCTCATTGTATAATTAAAATAATTATTTCCTTTTGATCAGTCATACTTCATTTCAACTCCGTCTACTCTTAAAGCATCTGAAAAGTATTACTGAAAAACTTTTGGAGTTGTACGTGTTAAGTAGTTTTATATGGACGAATACGAAGTTACAGAAAGCCAGGTATTTTAGTATTTCGGCATCTTGTTCTCTTGTTTTTCCTAGCTTAGAAGAATTGTCACGTGTTAGGTTGTTTGCGTTTTATATCAAGTTCAGTTGATGTTATCAGGTTCAATATTGCCCAAATTATAACCTTGTTTGCTTGTAAAAGACATGTGAGTTACTCCACCTTTGTATACGTAATAATTATTTTGGTTCTGTTACCGTCTGTATATTAATGAAACAACCTCTTCATTCGTTTGGAATAAAATACTTTCTATCTTACAAAATCTATGTATCCATCATTGTATTTAATACTATAAAACCATAACCTCTGCAATTTACTCACATTGATTGAGAGAGTATATAGATATTTTATCAGTCAAAGGGTTCTGCAATCGTTCATTCAAAACATGCAAATATGTTTCGCGCGATCTCGTTATACAGCTATTTATGATTTGTTATATGAAAGTATGCGTTGTTATTTGCTTGTTAACCGATTATCATTTCAGACTTGTTCTTGTTTATATAGCTGCTTGAGTGTTTCAGAAGTAGAGAAAACTGTAATATAAATGTGTTTTGTTTGTATTTGCCTTTGAATAAATTTCGTTCTCATGAATTCACACCGTGTACCGCGTACCAATTGGTAGTCTTCAGTATAAGTAATTGATATGTTCATCACATGAAGAAAGGTAATTCATTCACGCACTCATGAAAATATAACATCGCAATCCAACGTTTTAATGTCACTAATAGCGTACATATATATATATAAATATATGTTACATATCGTGAACATATTTCATAATCACATGCATAAAACAATCAGCGTCAATATTTAAATACATTTAAGGTCACTTATTCAATTACTTTTTTTTCTACGAACATTGAATTTCAGGATATTTGTGGGCGTTAGAATATTTACATGATTAAGAAATCGTCGACGGTCAACGAACCATCGAATCGGTCCCTCCTCTGTGTGTTATATATATGGACCATTTTGACTGATTCGTCAGTTCGTGTGACCGCCGACCAATCATTTATTTGTGACGTGTTGTATCCACATATGTAATAATGTAATTTATTTTTAAATGAAAAAAAAGAGGAATAAGATGGTGGGTCTTAGTTTCGAAGATTTGTTTAAATTTCTATTTCCTTTGAAATACTATAACCGGGTCTGGAGGAAAGACTACGCTCTATACCCATGTTATTCCACAGGAATGAGATGGTGAGGTCTTAGTTTGAAGATTTTTTTTTTTTTTAATAACCGAGTCTGAAGTAAAGACTACGTTCTCATCCCATGCTTTATTACCGGGTCTTAATTTGGAAGATGGAGGGGTCTTAGTTTAAAAGGTTTTTTTTTTTTTTTTTTTTTTTTTAACTTTGAAAAACCGGGTCTGGAGGAAAGACTACGCTCAATACTTATGTTCTTTCACAGGAATAAGATGATGGGGTCTTAGTTTTGAAGATTTTTAAAAAGTTTTGAAATAACCGGGTCTGGAAGAAAAACTACGCTCTAAACCCATGCTCTATTAGCGGGTCTTAGTTTGGAAGATGGTGGGGTCTTAGTTTTGAAGATTTTTTAATTTTTTGAAATAACCGGGTCTGGAGCAAAGACTGCGCGCTATACCCATGCTTTATTACAGGGTTTTAGTTTTAAATTCGACAAAATATCCCTTCAAATTTATTACATTTGTGGGTAAAGTCATTATTACATTTGTGGGTGATTCAAAATATCACTCCAAATTTATTACATTTGTGGGTAAAGTGGTTATTACATTTGTGGGTGAAATTATTACATTTGTGGGTAAAGTGTTATTACATTTGTGGGAGTTGTTACATTTGTGGGTAAAGTGTTATTACATTTGTGGGCGTTATTACATTTGTGGGAGTTATTACATTTGTGGGTGTAACAGGGTGAGACCACTATTTCTGTTTTTTCACCTAATTCGTGAGAATTTTTTTTTTAATAATTATTTTTTGGTTGACCCGTCAGCCGCCCCCCCCCTCCCGTGGATCCGCGCCTGCAGAGGATCCAGACGGCTTAAAGGGGGGGGGGGGGGGTAGCCAAATCTGAATACAAAATTTAGTGCCGACTCAGCCGGCCGGCGAATAAGCGGGGGGGGGGCGCTTTTGTTTTTTGTTTTATAAAGGTTAACTTTACGTTATTATCCTATTTTTTTTTATCGTTTTGGGGGCTAGGAGGGAGGGGGGGGGGGGGGGGTGGGCCCGGGCCGGAATAATGTTACGGACTACCATTTAACAGTGTGTGTGGACCTTGCCAACTTGATGTATGCCACGATCCATAGATCAAGTGATAGTGAAGCAGAAGATGATTTATTCTTACTCAGTACATTCCTCATCAAAAAGAAGGTACGTGAAGATCTGCATGTGTATTCGCTATAAGATGACATGAACAACACAAGGTTTTAAACAGATTTAATCGTATGGGGGTGAGTATCATGAATGTGTATCTAGATATTATTATTAAGTTGTTACTTTGTCTATGTCAGTCCCCCTCCCCCAGTGTTGACAATGACCTATCAATAGTTGAATTGACCCTTTTTCTAGGGGGTCGGTGACACCATAAGGGTGAGAGAGAAACATTATAAGTTAATTTCCTGTTCATTAAGTGCGCCCTCTATTGAGAAATCTTAGTGGTTTTGTGGCCCTTTGGACGCCATATTGGATTTTATGGTTTCCTGAACAACTGCTTAACGTTTTGAATTATCCTAATGGATTGTATGACCCCGAAAACCATAGCATAGACAACCCAATTATGTCTCTAGGATGGATAATAAGTGATTTATGGCCAATTTTAGGTATCGGTGGCCATCTTGGACGCCATCTTGAAAATAACAGCTTTCTGAACCTTCGATTTTGATATACTTGTAGTATGTTATTCCTGAGGTCGAATACTTCTAGAAACCGTTGAAAAAAACCTTTGTTTTGCAATTTTTGTTGGGTCAAACCATATCTTGACCTGACTATAAGTATAGACGTTTTAAAAGGAAATTTCCTCAAAGTAAGTTAAGACAAAGTTTGTGTGTAGTCATATGGAAAAAAGTGATTATGTTAATTTAGCATAGTTGATAAGAATTATAGCTCCGGTTCGAACTATATTTTCAATGCGTATGCATATTGTGAAAGTTATTTAGTAACAAAAGGGCTTCTCGTGCACATACGTCAGTTTAATTTGTGCGGATAAATAATGTTTCTAGAGATAGTGATAGGGCACTTTATCTAGTTTTATTTCAAGAGTTTAATGTTTGTGTTCTGAGTTCTAATCAGAATAAGAAACTTTATGTAATGGGTTCTGAGATTTATTAAGTAATTTTCAGTGTACTTCGAAATACGAACCCTGTGATACACATTCCGGTGACGTGTCCACGAGACCACGATAACTCTACAATGATCATCCCATTTTTAATGAAAGAAAATATATGTAACCTGACCTTGTCATACCATGATTTTATTAGTCAGTGCATGGTGATTATAAGGGCCTATAAAAAGCATTGAGCCTGATTTCCATACCTGCATCAGTTCTGCTTTGTGCAGAACTCAATCCACTGGTTGAGGGCATGGTAAGGTTATCATCGTTCTCATAGATTGGTTTCATTCCAATTGACAGCCCTCCTTGATACACCGAAGTTCGGGAATTGATGTATTCTGAAGATGATGATAGCGAGGTGTCATCAGTTTTCATTGGGGTTGCATCTTCCTTTATATGGCTTACAGCGGTGTCCTGTGTTGCTTCTCCTAGACCATGATATAGCGGATGTTGTCGTGTTTCTTGAGAACTCGAGTTTGCTGAGTGCTGAGTCCCATGACCATTACTGGCGTCATGCTGGGCAGATAGATAGGACTGTAGATACTGTTCAAACTCCTCAAGATGTTGCTTGGTCAATTGATCTGGTGCAAATGCAGATTGGAATGGCGTTATTAGTGAATGTTGCTGATAAGTTATGGATCGGTTGATTTGTTCTGGCTCTGATTGAATACCTCTGTGTAATTTTCAGTGTTCTTGCAGTTGCAAAGGACGTACACTGTCGCTCATATAGTTGGAATATTTTTTTAACCTAAATTTATGGAATTATTTTGATAATGATTTATTCCTAATAGATCTAGATAATAGTATACATTCTCAGATGTTATTGAATAATAATTTTCCAGTGTTTGTTTTGCGTGACTGCTAAAGCATGTGTATGCTATTATGCTTATCAACAATATATGCTATATTAGTGCCCTTTTGTGGGGCATTTTTCCTCATTACTGTCATTTATAAATTAAAGGCCTTGGTCCCCTAGTTGATAAGAATAGTAGCATACACATGCTTTAGCAGTCACGCAAAACAAACACTGGCAAATTATTATTCAATAAAATCTGAGAATGTATACTATTATCTAGATCTATTAGAAATAAATCATTGTCAAAATAATTCCATAAATTGGGGTAAAAAAAAAATATTCCAAATATATGAATGACAGTGTACATTATAAGGTTAAGAATTAATATGATAACTGGTTTCATGGATAACTAATGAATAATATAATTTATTCTTACGTGATATATCTTTCATTAAGATGTGAAGGTAATTTGAAAGCCTTATATTTAGTGTACTTTCATCGTTTTGTTGTCATAATGGATACCCAACCAGCCTGTATCCAACACAGTTGTTGAATAAACCCAAATGATGACCTAATCATTTATTGTAGCAACGTGTTCTAACTGTTGTATTAACATTATTCTATGGGGCAGATCTTTTGCACTTGCTGGACCAAACCTTTGGAAAAATCTTCCGAAATTCTTTCGACAGGCACCCACTTCTGCAACAATCAAATCTGTATTAAAAATTACCTTTTGGGCCTTAATTAATTAGCTTAAACTGTATTTTGTCCTACATTATTTGTTTTGACCATCTTAGCTTTCTTTTTATTATGTTAGTTAGCCTACTATGTTAAGTTATCTTACTATTTATAAGATTTGTATATATCTCTTTGTTGGTTCCTTTTGTGTGATTATATTTCTCGTCATTCATGCTTGTACAGCGTATAGAGAAACTTTTGTTTATTATGCGCATCATAAATATTGTATTATTATTAACAACCGGAGAGTGGCAAATGTAGATTAATATCTTGCCAAAGGACATTAGTGCCGCGGCGGGTTTCGAAATGCGAACCCTGTGATCCACAGTCCGTTAATGTGTCCACGAGACCATGATTACTCTACAATGATCATCCCATTATGTGAATGAAAGAAAATGTACCGGTAATTAACCTGACCTTGTCATACCATGATTTTATTAGTCACTGCATGGTGATTATAAGGGCCTATACATAGTATTGAGCCTAATTTCCATACCTGCATCAGTTCTGCTTTGTGCAGGACTCAATCCACTGGTTGAGGACATGGCAAGGTTATCCTCATTCTCATAGATTTGGTTCATTCCAATTGACTGCCCTCCTTGATACACCGAAGTAAGGTAATTGATGTATTCTGAAGATGATAGCGAGGCGTCATATTCATGTCTCTGGCTTACAGCAGTGTCCTGTGTTGCCTCTCCTAGACCATGGTGTGGCGAATGTTGTTGTGTTTCTTGAGAACTTGAGTTTGCCGATTGGTGTGTACTAGTCATTAGCCATCCCCACTGCTCGAGTTGTTCAAGTTGATATTTTCTTTCTGACCACTCCTGTATCATCTTGATATGCTTCTTTTTCGTGAAGTAAGGATTCTAAAATGACAAGTGCACACATAATCATGGAGAACAAGTGAAAGAAATAAAATGTGATAGCTCCAAAAATGAAGGTAAAGGAGAGAAGGGGTTCTGAATGGAGCATGGGGTCAAAGGAGACGTTATAGAGAAGGACTGGAATCAAGCCGCTCTCCTTTGACCCCATGCTCCAAGGCCGCCGAAACGTTATGCGCTAATCTGCAACTGTTGACCAGGTGATGAGATAAAAGAGCGCATGGAATGTCAGTATTTAGAATTCCTACATTAGAAAATGGTATCACAGCAACTGATCGCTGTCCCGTTCAATTATTTCTCATCCATTGTTGAATGTGTAAAGAGTAGAACAAGCAAACACAAACCTGTGTAATTTTATCCCTTTTTTAACTTCAAAAATATTTAAAAAAACAAGCGAAAACACGCATTAGCAAACATGATGTTATTGAAGAGTGTAAATCATGGATTAAATAACGGGACATTAAAACATGCACAAATTAGCGCATTATCTTAAAATATTGAGTTTTTGTCAGGATGCAATTTTTCATTTACCAACTCTGGCACACAAATTATAGGAAGGACGGAGTACTACACTTGAAAATTTGTTTGATGCACTATTCCCAATACAATCCCCATACAAGTTTTTGATTTTCACTGAAATTTTGCCGGTAATTTAATATTTTGTAATAAATGTAAAACTGGTGCCTGGCTTCTGAAAGTCCCCGCAGAAGCATAATACCACAGCCCCAGACAAAACTCATGAAATAGATTAACACATTTATTAAGCAGAATGGATAGGTAATTGAAAACACAAATGTTGATGATGGTGATATTGACAATGCAGATGAGGATGATGATGAGGATGAAGATGATGATGATGATGATGATGATAATGATTCGAATGAAAGAAGAGATGACATTATGATAAAGACTGAAGAGTTGACACAGAAATTTTAGCTTGAATATTTTGATAATACCATCGTTTTAACTTTGGCCTTAATGAGTAGAGGGGGCAACATGATTTAATAGATTCTGGAGAGAGTTCCATATGTCAGGGCCATGGTGTCTTATGGATCTATGGCAATAAGTAATTTCGGGTTGACTAGATGAACATTTGAGGAATTACGGGTAGGGTAAGAGTGAATGGCTTTATTCATAGTGTAAACAGTTTTGACAGGAAAGAGGGAGCATATTATTTAAATACTTAAACATGATCAGTAAACTTTGTAGGGAATTTATCTCGAATAGTACATTAGGGTTTTCAGTTCGTAAAATATGGACTTGTGTGAGATAAATATGGAGAACCAGTACATATACGAAGGGCTTTCTTTTGCAATAAATAAATAAATAGAGTTGATTTTAGTTTTGGCGCTGGCGCTGGTGGCATACTAACTTGCGATACGTTATATACGGTAATATCAATGAATTATAAAGCATAACAAGCGTATAACATTGGATTAGTTTCTTCATTTTATATAATAAACAAACATTCCTAGAAATAGAAGTAGTGATATGACGTACATGTATATAAAGAGTTTCATTCCAAAAGGAGCTAAATCCACTTTGGGTACTTCTGAGTAAATCACCTTTTTTTTTTATTTCTCCACTTTCACGGTAGCCATGTACCTTAATAATGTTATATATGTTAAAGGTGTCACCCTGGACCAATAATATATGATAAGAAAAAATCTACCAGTTTTTCCTGATTTTTACTAAATTTGTAGATCTTTTTTTCTCATGGATTTAGCTCTAATTATAGTTAGAATTCAATGAAACAGCACAAACAATAACATTCATGTATTAAAAAAACAAAGAAGCACATAAGAAATTATCAAATCACTAGAAAACATAAGGAATAACCTGGTTCTTCCCAATTTCATTTTGTATTATTATTCAAAATGGTCTAAAGAATATATGTAGTGAAAAATAATGTTTAAATATGAAGAATATATGATTATGGGTAAAAATGTGAATTATATTACCTTATTTGCATAAATTACTATATACAATGAGTGAATTAAAAAAAAGTAATCTACACACTTCAAATTCAAATTCCAAAGAGAAAGTGTTAACCGTTGCTCATTTTAATTGTCGAAGTCTAAAAAAGAATATTGACAGTCTTGAATGTGTTTTATCAGAAATCAAATGTCCATTTTCTATTATAGCAGTATCTGAAACTTAGTTCAAAAAATATGAATGTGTATACATAAATGGTTATCAGTTTGTTGGAAAAGGGCAAGTCGAGAAACGTGGTGGAGTAGATTTTTGATATAGGTACTGGCTTGAAATTTAGGAGACGTTCAGATCTTGATATTTTTAATGACTTCATTGAAGTTCTTTTTATTGAAATATATTGTAAATATTCAAATAAAATTCTTGCCATGTTTTATAGACCACCTGCTCAATCAATTCCTTTTTTTCTAAATGCATTAGAATTACCTCTGCATCAAGTAACAACAGAGGAAAAAGAATGTATTTTAATTGGTGATTTTAATTTAGACTTATTAAAGGTTACTTCGTGCAACAATGTAAATAGTTTTATTGATATTTTAAAGTCTTATTCTTTTGCTCCCTTGATTCTTAAACCTACAAGAATAACTACACAATCTGTCACCCTCATAGACAATATATTTACGAACAGACCTGAAATAATATAAATGCTGGGATACTCCTCACTGATGTGAGTGATCATCTCTCTATTTTTTGTCAATTGCAATTTCTCTTTGATGACGATGATCCTGATGCAATATACAAGCGTGCAATAAATGACTCAAATATTTCTATGTTCTGTGAAAGGCTTCTTATGACAAACTGGGGTAAGATTTTAAATTTTGATTGTGTTAACAGTGTTTTTATGAAATATTTTCTTAAAACTTACAACAAAATGCTTTCCATTTAAAAAAATGAAAATAAAACAGAGACAACAAAAGCCTTGGTTTGATGCCGAACTTAAGAAAATGTGCAAAAAGGAAAATGTTTTATTTCGGAAATACATCAAAAGTCCAACTTCTTATCGGAAAAATGTATACTCGTGTTATAGAAATGTAGTAAACAGTGAGATACGAAAATGTAAACGAGAATATTATTTTTCTAGATTTAAACGTGTCAAAAGTAATATTAAGGCAACTTGGAAAACCATAAATGATATTTTCATTAAAGGTCGGGAAAAAATGCAATGTGATTTTATTGAACAAAATGGTAAACAGATACAAGATAAACAGGCCATTGTCCAAGCATTTAATGACTTTTTTTAGCACTATCGGTAGGGACACTGTAAATAGTATTCTTGATGCCTCTGTGATTTCTTGCATTTTCTACCTAAAAGGGACTTCTCAAAGTCTATATTCATGAGACCAGTTGAAATTTCTGAAATATTTGAAATTGTTAAAAAACTTGAATCATGTAAAACCCCAGGATATGATGATGTTCATATTGCCTTTTTAAAGATATCTATTGCTACATTTGTTATACCGCTTTGTAATTTATTCAATATGTCTTTACAACTTGGTTTCTTTCCTACTGCTCTCAAGAAAGCTAAAGTAATTCCTGTGTACAAAAAAGGAGATAAACATATTTTAAATAATTATAGACCGATATCAATTTTATCTACTTTCTCAAAAATCTTTGGAAAAATAGTTTATAGTCGTCTATTTTCCTTCTTGTGTAAAAGAGATATATTATACCATAAACAGTGTGGGTTTAGACAAAATTATAGTACGTATATGGCTCTTTTGGATTGTATGAATAGTATTGCTAAATCATTTGAAGATAAAAAAAAGTTGTATAAGTCATCAAATATTATTACAACAATTGCAAGTTTATGGTATTCGGGGGTACTGTACTTAAGTGGTTTCCAGTTATTTAAATAATACAGTGCAATATGTATGTGTAAATAATAATTTATCTTCTGAGATTGCACAAAACCCATTTGGTGTCCCTCAGGGATCAGTATATATTAATGATATTCAATTCGTAAGTGATATCTTACAGTCGATATTTTTTGCAGATGATACAAGTTTATTTTTGTCTGGTAACAAATATTGAAACATGTGTTCTACTATCAATACGGAACTTAAAAAATTGATACATGGTGTAAAGAAAATAAATTAAAATTGAATGCACAAAAAACATGCTGTATGTTATTTCAACCAAAAAACAAAAATATTGATACATCCTGTATAAAAAATAAGTATCAACCAACAAATAATATCTATAGTACATTCTACAACTTTTTTAGGAGTAAGAATTGACAACAAACTGACTTGGAAAGAACACGTACATTATATATCATGTCAAATATCTAAAGCTATTGGTGCAATGAACAGAATTAAACAAATTGTACCTCTTACTATCCTTCTTAATCTGTATAATACCATGATTCTACCCTATCTTATCTACTGTAATATAGTGTTTGGGGAGATTGTGCCAAAACCCATTTTAATTGAATTTTAATTCTTCAGAAACGGGCAATACGAATTATATTCAACTTACATCCTTTCTCTCACACTGCTCCTATATTTAAAAAACATAGTATTTTAACAATTTATGATATACACAATCAACAGATTGGTATCTATATGTTTTCTTACTCTAAAAATATACTTCCAAAGTTTCTAGATGATTGTTTTATTTGTAACAGAAATGTGACTAATTATGAAACTCGTCAATCAAATCTTTTTCACCTGCCAATGTTTACTTATGATTTCTCAAGAACAACAATTATTTATGCCGGACCAAAATTATGGAACACTGAATTTGCCCCCAAAGAACTTCGTATATGCCCAATAGTATCAATTTTCAAAAGAAAGCTCAAGAAATATTTCGTAAATAAATGTCTATAACTAGGATTTTTTTTTTAAATGAATGCCTTTCCTTTTCTCTTTTTGTTGTAATGGATTTGTCTGGTTTAATCTCTGTATATTGATGCTTTGTGTTATTTTAATCTCTGTATTTCTATCTCGTTTTAGTACATTTAAGAAACTTTTTATGTAAACTTATTATCTCTGGGAATACATTGATAGGCCATTGGCCTTTGTTCTATTCCCACCACATTATGATTTCAATTAAAGATGTTTCATTTTAACGTTTGTTAATGTATATATATATGCATATACATTGTACTTGTGTTTTTTTAAATCAGATGTGGAAATAAAACTTGAACTTGAACTTGAACTTCACTTGACATGCATGCAGATTTTCGCGGCGATCGGTCGAGTTCATAGGATGGGGGGGGGGGGGGGGGGTGGTACTTAGAAGCCCCCCCCCCCCCAAGTTATAATACAGTATGAAAATTAATGAAGAGCAGCAAAAGTGCTTCTACATCCATGCATGTTTCTACTCTGCCTGACAACTGATTTTTCTTATTACCTGTGATGATGCAGCCAAGTAATCAAGTTCAGTGAAGAGATCATCATGTAAATATCCACGATCATCGACCGCTAAGTTTGTAAGGCAGGGTAGTTTGCAGAGAAACTTGGCTAGCAGCTTGGATGCCGAACGACTTGGTACATGTAGTTCAAGTAGTACATCACTGAAATCCAGGTTGACTGTTTGGATCTGTAGGGTAAGACAATCGATTGGCATCATTCTTGTACATGTAGCATACATAATATCACATGTATGCATCATTGATAATGAAATCACAAGAATTATGTTGTGAAATTCCAGTACAATCATCAGTGGATAAACAACACACAAGATAGCTGCAAAGGTATGGAATACAAAAACTGTAGAGAGGGATTAAGTTCTCATGTTTTTAATTTGTATATGTTTCATTTAATTTCTATACCTACATGTAGATTAGCCACAGTGTGTTAGGCATCCCCAGATATTTGTTTGAAGGGGAAGGTTGTCAATTGATAGAATTGAGATTTTACAAATGAATGGCATATGTAAATCATGAAGCATGAAATAGGGAAAATAGTGGAAACTATTATAATCTGACGACGGAAAGTCAACCTGTTCGAAACGTCGAGCCACTCCCGCCACCCATCCTCTCCAAGCGCTATGGTTCTCCTTAGAACTATAAGCTAAGAAAGATAACCAACAGTCTTTTTCAGGACTACACACCCTCAAGAAAGATTACAGAGAGTCCTTTTCAGGACTCTCGGTTATCTTCCCCCTCTCTCACATGGTGCATCCGCAAGCCTACTGTTTATTATAATCTATACTCTCACATTAAGCATTCATATAATCACAGCAGATGATCATGGATTCGGAAGGTGGGGGGGGGGGGGGGACATATATCTGATGAGCAAGAAATAGGAGGGGGGAAATGGTGATTGGGGCAGTAGCATATTGTATGGGAGAAAAGTAACTAGAAATATCGCAATTGCCGCGCAATGCGAATGTATCCCCCGGCAGTGGCAGCGATTTTGTCTAATCCTTATATTCGAAGGAGGGACAAAGATCCCCCCTCCCCTCTCAGAAACAAAGGATGATGCAGAGATCGCCACTTTTGTCAAGACTAAGAGCAGCATCACCAAAACTATATGTGTGTAGATTAGAGTAATACATCTCTGTAGAAAATTTGAAAGAAATCTGTCACGAGATGTGGCAGTTCGCGCGCATAAAAGACAGCCACCAAAATATGACCTTTGGCCCTATAAAAGACGGAACACAGGTGACAGCATCACCAAACACTAACAATATTTAGTTGGAACTAAGACACACCTCAAAAGAACATTTGAAAGTGATCCGTCAAGAAATGTGGCAGTTAGAGCGCATAAAAGACATAGTACCTTTGGCCATATAAAAGACGGAACAATGGGGGCAGCATCATGTAGATGTGAAGTTGTACCAAGATACATCTCCATTCAAAATTTGAAAGAAATCCGGTATGGAATGTGTCCTGCAGAGCGCACACTAGATACCCAACAAAATATGACCTTTTGACCCTATAAAACACGGGACACTGGTGGCAGCATCACAACAAATATAGGTGCATAGATTTTACCAACATACACGTCCATACTCAATTAGAAAAAATCTGTCAAGGATGATGCAGTTAGACCGCACACTAGAGTGCATACAAAATATCTATCAAAATATTTCCTTTAACCCTATAAAAGACGGAGCACTGGAGGCAGCATCATACAAATCTATAGGCTTGTAGATTATAC
>JAVYIG010013593.1:0-46351 GCA_035222895.1 Strongylocentrotus droebachiensis
CTAGGATAAACATTATATGACTGTTCTATGAAAGCTCTGTGCAATCTATGTCACATTTATTAAGATGCCCACTCCTCGTCTTAGATGACCAATGCTGCCTGGAAGACCCCAGTGGCAGCAAATGAGAAGACTCTTGGGTGTGCAAAGGCCTGGCAGAACATTTGAGCACAGATTATGGACATGAAAGAAGAAGATCAAAGCTCTTTATAATTATTGTTTTTCATTTTTATCAGGTGCCACGACAAGACTCCACTCTGCAGTCGAACGGCTCCTGGACCAGTTCTCTGACTCCAGCACCCAGTCTGACCAGCGCCGTCCAGTCCAGGCCGAGGGCTACGCCAGCTCTGCCTCCAGCAGGGAAGAGGACTCCCTCACCAGGAGCGTAGGAGCAGGAGCACCAGGAGACAGGGATGATCTCCTCAGGAGGCTCCATGCGGAGATCAGGGAAAAGGAGAGACTCGCTGTGGAGCTCCATAAATCAGACGGTAGGCACTTTTAATAATAATAATAATAATTTGAAGTCCACTCCAAATTTCATTAAACAGAAAATGGAAATTCTTTTTGCCCAATTGATCGTGAGCCCGGCAGTCACTGAGCAGCGCCAGATCGATGTTGCTCTATCCCCTTATTGTTGAACGCCGAACGAGGTATCAGCAACTCCCGTCTTTTAACGTCTTTTGGTATGATGCGGCCGGGGTTCAAACCCACGACCTCCCGGTTGTGAGGCGGACGCTCTACTGACTGAGCCAACACACCTGTTTAGATTGCTCTATCAACATTCCATGCTCTGAAGTTCATTGGAAATAGGCATGGTGTGCAGCTATTGGCTTAATATAAAAAATATATCTTAAATCTTGTATATTGTGACTTATAAAAATGTTCTAGTATAATTATTTATTCCAACCCGATGGGTCTGGTGTGTGGACCTGCCCTTGGAAGAGAGAGAGAGTTATTAATTCACTTTACTTGAGAGTTTAAAAGTTTAAATGCTAACCTGGGGGGTGTTTCATAAAGAGTCCGTAAAGTTACGCATGACTTTACGAACGACTTGTATATGAAAAGCCAAATGGGATGCTCAATAATTATTAACTGCATCAAATAAAGTTTAACTGTGCAGATATACATGTAGATTAACATTCTTATTATTCACGGCTAACAAAAATAACAAACAACCAAATTTGCGTTTATGTCGTGGCTTTATTAACATTTTGAGATGGACGCTTATTTTGCACATTTTGATTTTCTGGGTGTCATAACAAAATAACACAGATATATTGAATCATAAAAAATGCTTACAAATGCAATGCTAGGCCCCCCGCCTATGAAATCGAGTGATGCCTAGGCTAAACTTATATACATTAAGTCATTATGCCTAAAGTTATGCTAGGCCCCCCGCCTATGAAATCGAGTGATGCCTAGGCTAAACTTATATACATTAAGTCATTATGCCTAAAGTTATGCTAGGCCCCCCGCCTATGAAATCGAGTGATGCCTAGGCTAAACTTATATACATTAAGTCATTATATCAGCCCCCCGCCTATAAAATCGAGTGATGCCTAAAGTTATAGAATATAGATGTATATATATACCAGCCTCTCCGCCTGTAAGATCGGATGATGCCTAAGATTAAAGCGTGACACCCTGAGTTTGAAAATGTGTAGGTACAACTAGGTCCCCCCGCATTCAAATCGAATGGGGGCCGGAAAACTAAGAATTGACATGCGAACAAATTCGACTGAATATACATTGGCAACCCCCTCGCATGTAAAAATTGAGTGGGGTCGAAAATTATCGGATGACAATTATTGATCAATAAACTTATCAGTACCATGTGATTAGTGATTTACCCATACAAAACCGGGTAGGGGCGAAACCCAATGGGAAAAATTCCCCTACGGCCCACTTTCTTTGTGCACGACGCAAGTTGATGTGCGACCAGGCCAAATGCCCCCGGCTCTGCATTAACTTCATAAATCACTGACCAATTTATTACATAAACCCTATCCGTACCTTTCATACCTGAAACCCTAAATCCTTTCCGTACTAATACGTATACCTTGGCTACTTCGAACCACCAAGCAATACTTAATTTATGCCACTAATATACTAAAAATACTTTTATTGGTGGAGATAATGGGGAGGTGGTGGGAATGTTTTAGACTCCGTAAATTGTTATTCTTGTCCATTCAAAATGAAAGCCATAACTAGAATGAAAGCCCCTTCGTGCTATTTTTAATTTGCTGGCGGTATTTTCCGCGCTTGCTTGATAAGCGTACATACGCTTGTACAGTTCCTTCCAATGTAATACAAAGTATTACATTTCCTAGCGCGTGAATTTCCCTCAAAATGTAAACAACCTCTTGACCTACATTTTGTCAGCCTGTCAATAAACCATTTTAAATCGTTGTCTACTCTTTAAATTTTATTATTCACGGCTAACAAAAATAACAAACAACCAAATTTGCGTTTATGTCGTGGCTTTATTAACATTTTGAGATGGACGCTTATTTTGCACATTTTGATTTTCTGGGTGTCATAACAAAATAACACAGATATATTGAATCATAAAAAATGCTTACAAATGCAATGCTAGGCCCCCCGCCTATGAAATCGAGTGATGCCTAGGCTAAACTTATATACATTAAGTCATTATGCCTAAAGTTATGCTAGGCCCCCCGCCTATGAAATCGAGTGATGCCTAGGCTAAACTTATATACATTAAGTCATTATGCCTAAAGTTATGCTAGGCCCCCCGCCTATGAATCGAGTGATGCCTAGGCTAAACTTATATACATTAAGTCATTATATCAGCCCCCCGCCTATAAAATCGAGTGATGCCTAAAGTTATAGAATATAGATGTATATATATACCAGCCTCTCCGCCTGTAAGATCGGATGATGCCTAAGATTAAAGCGTGACACCCTGAGTTTGAAAATGTGTAGGTACAACTAGGTCCCCCCGCATTCAAATCGAATGGGGGCCGGAAAACTAAGAATTGACATGCGAACAAATTCGACTGAATATACATTGGCAACCCCCTCGCATGTAAAAATTGAGTGGGGTCGAAAATTATCGGATGACAATTATTGATCAATAAACTTATCAGTACCATGTGATTAGTGATTTGGAGGCATAATTTGACAAATTACCGCCAAACGAGAATATATTTATATATGATCGGCCGCCAAATCACAACGTTGTCATCAAACGATTTTTGTGCACTAAGGGAATATCTATGTTTAACTATTTACACTTTGGTGGAATTAACATTTCAATTGGCCAAATTAACCAATGTACATGTACAGGCATGTACTTTTTCACCCTTAAGCTAATTTATAACTCTATAACAGACTACAGAGTATCGTAAAAAACTTATCTCTACAACACCGGCACATCATTATGCCTAATTCATTCCCCTCAAAGAAGTGACTAAACCGTTAATGCCCATTTCGAAATGAAGCATTCGCAAAACTGGTCATTTACCAATGTCCACCTAAACCTGCCCCATATAACTATTATTTACTCTCCACAACTTTGTTACTCCCAAAATAAGGCACTCTTATCCCAACAACAAAAACATGATCTTGCAGTGCCGGACTCAAACTTTTTGCGGGATTTACTTTGCTACCCGAACAGACTTAAACATTGAAATATAAGAACGCTGAAATATAAGAACACTGAACTATAAGAACATTGAAATATAAGAACAAACAACGTGTTTTGTAACATTATCATTGTTTAACTACTTGGATGAACCGAGATAGGACAGGCCCTCCTTCAGGTCAGTGATAAACCTGTCCAAACCCTCATTGGAGAGATGCAATCCGTCCGGCCTATATAAAGCCCTATCCTTATGCCTTATGGCGGGGTGTGGAATGGCCTTTCCCCCATTCCTGCCGACCAAGGCGCGAGCGTATCGGTTCGTGGCCCTCCTTCTATCGTCTAATTTTCCCTGCTCTTCCGGACTACAGCATTTGTATTCTACCCGTTCTAGGATGTCAGACCATATTATTGTCGTCTCAGCGTTCGATGTGATTAATCTGTTCACCGCATTCGCCATCGCCCTCTTCGAACATCCCTCTATGTCATTCGTGCCCACGTGTAACACTAAAACGGTCGGCTTCGTCAGGCCACTGGTAATCGACTCTAGCCATGCGTTTGTTTGGTCCAAGCGAAGGCCCCGCTTTCCAGCCCAATGGATGACCGTCCCCAAACCCATCTCGGCGCAGCCAGTCCGCTCCGCCCTGCGATGAGCCCAGAAAACGATAGAGTCGCCTACCATCCATATTTGTTCTGTGGACAAAATAAGAAAAGAGGACTGGGCAGCATTTTGTATTCCAAAGAACATGCGTTAATGTGAACTTGAAATCCCATTGTGTTTTCTTGCTCTTGTTCTGCATGTATGTTTGTTGTCTGCTTGACTTCGTTTTCATTTTCATGTTGTAGCACCATTATTATTATTATTGCTATTATTATTATTAGCTTATTTAACCTCTCGAGGCGAGGGACTTATTCCTCTGTGTGTTGTACATATATTCATTCCTGTGTATGCGGCCTCACCCTTACATTATTGGCCCCGGACACGTTAACCTCATCATTCACTCTGTTATATTTTGTACGTATACCTGGCGAATCAAATCAAATCAAATCAACCCCCACGGTACTTTGCAACATTGCTCATATTTAAACAACCATATCAAGCCTTATATATCTGCGATGCGCGGAGGAAGCCCATCGACCCATGTGCTGTATTTGGGCGTCCGAGCAGCCCGCCATAGAAGCGGTTGTAGCCGCACCTATACGAAAAGAATGGGAGGAAAACTTCGCCGCCAACATATCTCTGTATGACATGACTCTCTTTATCATGGCACTGAGCTCATGCCTGGTGAGAGGAAGTGAACCATATGAGCAAAAGAAAGCCTCCCCACTTCCCGGGCGCATTTTCAAATATCTAAGGACCGCCTTTACGGGACAACTACCCGCCTCAATTTCGTGTATTGAAATGGTGCAACCGTTTCCCCTCGGATCAGTTTTTGATTCCCTTAAAGAGAGCTTCACCCGGCGATGTGGTGCACTGCCGGTGACTGCCACGTCCGTGAAACGCAACATTCGATCCCGCCTATGCCGTGATGCCACTGTGAATTCACTAATTCGTAAAAAACCATAAAATGCCAAACAAAATGCGGCAGAGTATAATAACACTTCATAAGTGCTAACACAAACATGTTCCAAATCGGTCAACATTTGGTTCAAAACGGGTAATGTGATAGGATGCCTAGCGTCTCTCCTTGATGTGCGGCGCTTGCATCCCTCGACTAATCTTGCAATCACAAAATTCTGTGTCACGTCTCTTTCTCCAGCGGATCGCAGATAAAATGATAATCCAGATATGTAGGTTTGAACAGTAGACCCTGCATATCCCCGCCAAGACAAATACGCCACTAACTGAGCTACCCTCTCGACATTAGGAGATATCTGCGGGTCATAACCGTATACCCTGCAGAATTCCTTGTATGCCTCTAGTGCCGAGGCGTATGTTGCATGAGTACGACCTGCCCTAGACGCCATCAGCAGCTGATTTTGCTCTATAGCCAGCTGTTCCACAGTCGGGACGGCACCTCGATTCCCACCAGGGAAGCCCTTGGCGCTAGAGAACGAAACCGTTGCATCTGAAACCGAGAAAGTGCATCAGCAATACTATTATCACACCCACGAACATGCCTAGCCTTGAATACAACGTTATTACGTAAACATATGACAACTACTTCGCGCACTAATCTCATCATATCCGGGCATAGTGCCGACTGCTTATTTATTACCGCAACTACGGCCTGGTTATCGCAATTAAACCAAATGTTCTTGTTCCTGAGTTCCACTCCCCATAGCTCAAGACCAACCCAGATGGGGAACAATTCTAACAGGGCTATCGATCTGCTAGCTGCTTGGAAGCCCGGGGGCCAGGCAGCCTGCGCCCACCTGCCCCCGAAATAAATACCGAATCCAATGCCGGCAGCCGCGTCAGTAAAAAACTGTATGTCATCGCTGCCGCACCAGCCCGGTGCCCGGAAGAAGACTTGCCCATTAAAATACGCTAGAAACTCGAGCCAAACTCGCATGTCAGACTTTGCGCCCCTCGTCAACCTGATCATGTGATAAGGTCGATCCACCTTCCGAGTTAAATCTATAAGCCTTCTCAGGAATGCTCGACCCGGAGCAATTGCTTTACATACGAAATTTAGGCTCCCAATGATCGACTGTATACCCTTTAGAGATATCTTTTCCCGCTGCAAGGCCCAATTTAGCTTCTTAACCAAATCTGCAATTTTGTCTTCCGGGACCCGAATTTCACGAGCAACGCTATCAATTTCCAGCCCCAGATAAGATAACTTTGTGACCGGGCCCTCTGTCTTCTCCTGTGCTATGGGCACGCCAAACCGCTCGCAAATCACCTCGAAAAAAGCCATTCCACGCTTGCATTCTTCTGAATCTGCTCTACCAGCAAAAAAGTAATCATCCAAATAATGTACAATATTCTGTGACTCCGCTACTTTGCGGGTGCAAAATTCCAAAAAAGTGCTAAAACATTCAAAAATAGAACAAGAAACGGAACAGCCCATTGGCAAACAACGGTCAAAATAGTAAAGCCCATCTACGCACATCCCGAGCAGTTCAAAATCCTCCGGACGAACCGGTAAAAGCCGGAAGGCCGACTTGATGTCCGTCTTACCCATAAGAGCCCCTTTACCTAACCGAGCAACAATGTCGACTGCGGAATCAAATGACGAATACGTTACCGTACACTGATCTTCCGGAATGCCGTCATTAACCGAAAGACCTTTGGGAGCGGAGAGGTGCTGAATCATACGGAACTCCCCCGGAGACTTCTTGGGCACTAGCCCTACCGGTGAACACCTCATATTCTCAAAAGGAGGAACCGCAAACGGCCCCATGATTCTCCCCAATTCTATTTCTTTCCTCAATTTCTCCTGTAGAACACGTCTGTGACTAAATGCCGATTTCAGATTTCTTACCGTTAATGGAACCCTTGTCTCTTCAAAATGCAAAGAAAAACCAAATTTAAATCCCTTGATTAAACGCTGTGCATGCTCCCGGTTAGGATAGGAGGCTAACATGGGTATCATCTTTGCCAATTTTACTGGCGTCGGTGCAATGTCAAGCAAAACAGTTGCCCTAATGTCCAGATGAGGTACCGGCACCGGGTCGGCTCTGGCTACATTGCTTCGCACCATGACCCGTCGCTTGGCAGCGGGAACATTTGTGCCCGAATCTGCAGTTTTGTCCCCGTGTGCACTTGCCTCTATTGTAGTCAAAACACACCCCCCGGGAAGGTGCGACTGCGCCTCCAAATCCCCTGATACTCGGGGAGAAAGATCTCCTCGCACCGTACTTTCCGCTGTACTGCTGACGAAAGGAGGAGGAGCGAGGCCCATGGGACGCAACCACCATCAACCACAATTCAGCATCCACGCTTGCCCAAGATCGCCCGGGCAGTCGCGCTTGCTTTAGCCTAAACTGTATGTCATACTCTCTCCACCCAAGGCCCCCAAATGCTCTAGAAGCGTGTCTAATCAAATCCATATATTTGATGAGCTCTCTGCTTCGCTCGCTGTGCTTCTCCAAATAAATAGACACGAACACCAGGAACACGGATGTCCAATGCTCCACCGAAAATATGCCTGTATTCTTTGCCCGAGGTTGGAATTGCAACCCGAGCCCAGATTCAGACTGCCGCAGACTAAATACGGCTTCACCTAGCTCTTGGGATGCCCCACTATCACTCCGTACATAAGCATTCTGTTTGAGAAGCAAGGCTAAATCAATAAATTCACTCCTCCAAATTCTCTCCTTGAGCGACATTGCCACTTCGGAACCCAACGGATCAGCCGCGCTCATAAACGGCACCGGTGACCCCACCACGGAAGGGGGTACTGGCGGCGCAGTCCGCTCCGCCATATTACCCTCGCATGAAGCGTGCCCAACCGATTGAGCCTGCAATGAAATCTCCGATTGCTCCCTCTCAGAGGGCACCGACTCTCGCTCGATAATCTCCGGCCATGATATGGCCGCGCGCCTACCAGTACTGGTATCAGGTACATCATTGCCACTAGCTCTAGATCTACAAATGATGTTAGGGTTGCACTCACCGCCCTGATCGTCGGCGCCGCTGGGGCCCACTCCGACAGGCGTTGACGTTGCCTTCGCCCTTGCCCTCGGACTTTTCCTCGCCTGACTTGGGGGTAACGCTGCATCCGCTCTCGGATTCTCCGCCTGACTTGGAGGTAACGTTGCCCTGGGCGCCGTCTCACCACCCCTCTTCCTCCCGGCCACGGATTTCTTCTTCGCTTTTGGCATGATCGCCAACGTACTCCTGCCAGTAGAGATGCGAACAAGGCCACTAACACTAACAGTTCAAGTTGATAATGATTTGGACTCTCCTTTCTAATCAGGCCCAACGACAAAGGCCAGCCCAAAACCCGAGTATAATCCCGCTGGTCGCTCACGAGAAGAAAGTATTCAGCGTTATATATCCAACTAATTATTCCAGTGCAGTGCTAACTTTAGTATTAATCCAAATCCTCTAATAATGTTTTAGACTCCGTAAATTGTTATTCTTGTCCATTCAAAATGAAAGCCATAACTAGAATGAAAGCCCCTTCGTGCTATTTTTAATTTGCTGGCGGTATTTTCCGCGCTTGCTTGATAAGCGTACATACGCTTGTACATTTCCTTCCAATGTAATACAAAGTATTACATTTCCTAGCGCGTGAATTTCCCTCAAAAATGTAAACAACCTCTTGACCTACATTTTGTCAGCCTGTCAATAAACCATTTTAAATCGTTGTCTACTCTTTAAATTTTATTATAACAACCATTTTTAATGCAAAGTATATTTTTTGCCATAATTGAATTGAGGTTATTGGAAATATCAGAAAAAACTTTAGGCATCCTACATGTATCTGGCACTTCATATACAAGTCGTTCATAAAGTCATGCGTAAATTTAAGAACAGCTTTATGAAACACCCCCCTGGTACCTTTGACCTTTATTAGCCACTCTCTACCCAGTTGTGCAAGAGTACCTGCCGTGCTTGAGCACTACACACTGACCACTTAGCTAAACCGAGGTTTACATCATTTTGTAGTTACTGTGCAGCATCTCATAAAACATTGTGTGAACATCTATTGGAATGAGTGTTGATTTTATAAGACGTGTTCCAATTGGATATCAGCATACCAAATTTTGGTGGCCGTGAAAAGTGGCAAGGTGTGACGTTGTACATAAAAGCCAATATGATTTTAATTATGATTGTTCCTTCATTTTTCTATTGGGGAAAACGAGTATGGTAAAACCGGTCAATCAAAGATTTTCACTTTTTTGAGGCACTTCTTGATCATTTTGAAGCGCAATTTTTTTAGGGCTTCATTATTTCACCTTATCACAGACACTGATAACATGTAGGGCCATGCATCTCAGATTTTACATTGTTAAACGATTCCTTTAAGGTCAGCATGGTTGTTGTTATTCTTCCTCTGTAGGTCTTCTGGATGGCATCACCGCTGAGAAGATGGACGTGGAGGATGCCTTACAGCAGGCTCGAGAGCGCCACCACGGCATGGTCGTCCAGATGGAGGCTCTTTCAGAGCGTCTGACCGAGACCTCCAATGCTAACCAAGCTCTGCAGGACGGGCAGGACCAGTTTGAACAACAGAGGGCGGTGCTTGCAGAACGACTTGGCCTGGAAGATCTAGGTGAGCTTTTATAGAAAAGCAAAAACATTGTGTGACGTCGTAGGACATTTTAGGGCAGAAAACAGATATTATTTCCAATTAGCAGAGCAAGTTAAAAAATTTAAGTTGTCTTTGATGCCTTTATTTCAATCTAGCGATGGAAAGTCAGTGATAAACAAGCATATTGTCACAGACTTGGGGGTGTTTTACAAAGATCCTAAGTCGAACTTAACTCTAAGGTAGACTTAAACATTATGGAGAGCCATTTGTAGCCTTAAAAATAAAACATGTTCAAAAGCGAAAATTCAAGAATTTTTGACTTTTTATAAATTCCACGTCAAGGACATGAAATCGCCTTGATAGTAGAAGATATGAATGATTTGAATCAACATTTTATGTTTTGTAAAATAGTCCAACTTAGAGATAAGTTCAACTTAGGATCTTTGTGAAACTCCCCTGGTCTTGTAGCATCTAAATTCTAGTCATTAGACTGGATGTAGTCTAGACCTGCTTCTGCATCATTGTTATTCTCTCATCTTTCTTAATAGGCTTGATAGAGGAGAACACCCAGTTGCGACACCAGGTCCAGGCCCTGACCGTGGAACACCAGGACCTGGAGCGGCAGGCAGCCAAGACCAAGAGCTACCTGGAGCAGCAGGTCCAGGCCCTGGAGACGAGCACTGAGGAGCAGATCTCTGGAGCAAGGAGGCAGGAGGAGGAGGCACGCTTCAGGGCGGAGGATCTTCAGAGACAGGTGGATGCTGCCAAGAAGATGCAAAGCTCTCACAAACAGTTCCTAGAGGTGTGTTTAGAGGGGGTGTGCAGCTATCTGTCAAAATGCATGCTTTTATATTAAGCTCCACTGTACTACTTGTAGCTACTTGCTCCTTCTATATAGAAAACTTCCCCAAATTGGTGCCTGTTGGTCCCCCATGATCCTCTATTTCTTATGTTATTTGAGAGCTGGGTTGATGAGATAGCCACCTGTCAGTGACCTCGCTATGTGGTCTAATGCCTTCTGGCTAAACTAGTGCAGATGAGTTTTAAAGCTCTTGTCCTGCAATCATGTGGCCTTCATCATTGCCTACATATTGAAAATTGATTATTGGGTGAAAAACAATCATTTTGAATTTGCCACTTGCATTCAAAGTTATGATTAAACACAAATCCAAAAGTCATATGAAAATCCTACGTATAAGATTGTGATGATTTTATGTGGTACTCCTTTCCAATATAAAAGAAAAGTGATGACAGCATGTGAAACATTCATTCATGTCTCTTACAAAAAGCAAATTTGTTGTTGGTTAAAAACAACTTCCAAAACTCAAAGGCGAGTCTGAAATACTAGATTCTGATACTTTACAAGATTTTATGTGAATCTCCTTGCTTACAAAGAGTTAATGAATGTTCATCAATATATATGAATTGATGATGGGATGCAAAACAGTCATTCTGAACTAGACTCTTATATAGTTGTGATTAAACACACCTTTAAAAATCAAACAGTGTTGCAGTCAAATAGTGTCGATTTTGGAGCTGTGTTTGATCATAAATTTTATATAGGGACCCTTCCCATAATATATAAATAAAAATAATAAAGAAAGAAATCACATGTATGAGAAGCAGCAAATTCATCTGAAAAGAGCCTTTTTGTGTATTCTCGCCATGCTTTTCACATTTGAACAGCAGATCAGTTGTGTACAAAATCATCATTAAAACATGCATCGTATTATTCAACCCTTTTAAAAGTGAAACTACCTTGTCTCACCTCCCTTGCGCTCCCAAGCTTGCAAAACAAATGAGTCATGAGGAAAACATCATGTCTTTGCCAAAAATTATCCTCAGCATTGTTTATAACCTTGCGGACTTCTACTTGTATGGGCCGATAATCTTGCCATTTTATATTTCATAATTTTAGGGTGCATGTGAAGATTTTTAATGCATTGTAGTCATATTTATTTGTATCATTTGTAATATAGTTATGATAGATTATTGTTTCATGGAATTATAATGATACTTGAGGCTGGACAGAAATTTATTTTGAATTATGAAGACTTTTCAGGAAGCATGTTTTTAAATCTTTTGCTTTTGTTTGCCTTTGCTTTCAAATATAGTAAACTTAATTTGCAAATTTTTCTCTGATTTTAATGACTTAGAGCTTTACTAACATTTCTATACATAGCCAAATTGAGTATTCTTATGATCTTTTGTTTATACTCTGTTATTATGCTTTTACATCTACTAATGATACTTATTAGTTATACTACTCCTGACACAAATACTTAAACTTACCCTCTCTCTCTCTCTCACATGGTGCACCCGCAAGCCTACTGTATATTTAACTTACTTGTTGCGGCTGTTACTGCTATTAGTTTTCGTGATAGCAATGACACTCTGTTATTGCAAAGTTGGTTTAAAATTATGCTTTATTTTGTAAAAATTAGTTAAATGAAGTTTTGAAATCTTTAAAAATGTTGAACCTTGTGTCTAATATTCAAATAAGTGCTGCATTTATTATTTCGAAAGAAATGATTAGTAAAGTCAAACATTCACACATAGACATGTGACAGATAGTATGAGTGACTTCTGTAACTCTAATCTATTTGACAATATTAACAAGAAGACACAAGTGGACTCAAGATTTAAGGTGCAAGTTTTTGTGCCCATAAATAATATAGAAAATTGCTTAAAAATTGATATAAAACTCATAAATTGTTTGAACGAAGTCTAGCTCCTCACGTTGAGATATTTTGTTCTCAGCTGTAGACATCTAGGCCCTGTCTTTTAAAGAGTTGCGATAGATCCGCATCAATCGCAAGTTTGCAGTCTATCTATTATGTACATACCGGTAGTTGCAATTGCTATCAATCGCAAATAAGTTGCGATTAATCGCAACTGTTTATAAGACAGGGCCTTGGTCCAAGTGACGTGAGACAAACGGCTATCTAATTTAGAATATTCCCTCCCTCACATGAACAGCAACAATCAGCAGACAGAGAACAGGAGAGGGAAGAGTTCCAGAGGGAGATTGCACGCCTGGAAGAAGAGATGAAGCTGAAGGAGAAACCGGGCCAGGATTTGGAAGAGCTAAAGAAAGAAGTGAGTTAAAGAATTTATCATGAAGAAATTGTTTGATCTCCATTTGTGCTTGACTAAAATAGTTCATTACCATTTACATCAAATGTGTGTGTTTAGTTTGCTTATAATTATTGTTTGCCCCAAACCAGAAGGGTGTTAACTGATATTGTGTAGCGCAGAGTTTAACACCCTTCTTAATTTTCAACAATCTCTGCGTTGATAGTCATCAGGCCCAAAGTTGTGCTTGTTTTTAACAAATAGACAAAGTCAGTGTTTACAATTTAGGTAGTTTGTCAGTGTTAGAGAGAGATCAGACTGAAATTCTGAAATTGTATACATATTCATTAGGGTTTCAGTACGGTAATTCACATGCATAACAGGCGCTTTCAAAATCATTCCCATAAAAAACACTATAATTTCAATCAAACTTTCTACCTTGTATCTTTATTCATTGAGTCACTTTTTAACTGCGTGCACCTGTCAACAATTTGCTTCGCCAAATATTCATGGTCAAACAAACATTTCTAAATCATTGTCCTGAAAGCAACTGCAATTGCTTGACAGCAAAATAGAAAAACAAAAATAAAGTTTCCTGTACGTGATGCCTTTATTAATGATAGCAAGTTTTCTTAATGTAATCAAATTTATACTTGGTGCCTTGATATGAACTATTTCATTCACCTGTTACAAATAATTGTATTCAAATAGTCAGAAAGCAAATTGCATATATTATGTATATGTCATTTCAATTTGTTTAGTTACATTTATCCGCAACAGGTGAATGAAATTATTTCTATTGTAGCACTTCACAAAAGGCATAAGCATAAATTTGGTTACATTACGAAAATGGCCTATTACAAGTAAATGTACAGTAGGTACATGTACATGTAGGTACCTGTATCATCACACAAACAAACTACATTCCCACTCCACCACATTCATGCTGTATCTTGGAACTCCCTGACATGATCCCATGCACTTGGTTTGGTGTCAGACAATGAGACTTTGAACAATAGAACATCCTGTCTTACCACTATACCCATTCATCAAACCCTTCCCTCCCAGGGTATACCTTTTGTTTGATCTTCATCAATGAAGGTGCACTTTGTTCACATCAAGGAAACAATAAAGCCAAGAAGCTGATCAAATATAACAGTTCATTGATTTTTTTTTCTTCCAGTTAGTCATATGTACATGTACTTTGGACCCCAGTGTTTACCTTGTGCACTCAAGCATGCAATGTTTGTTGATTCTGTCATTCAGTTTCCAGAAAAAATGTACTTGTATCATTTGAACGTGTACTTCATTTTCAAAAAATTGTGATGAACAGTAACTGTCGTGAAATACTTTCGTGCAGTATTTATATGTAGGAATCTTGTAAACTCTTGGGAGTGTGTTAAGAATTTACTTGATTACATGGTGTGGTAAGTGATATTTCTCTCTTGCCATTTAAGTGTAAGTCTAGGGCTACTGAGTAGCATATATATTTTTGTCTTTTAATTGAAGATCACCACTAATATACATGCATCGTACATGTACATGTATATGTTTTTTGAAGGTGCTGACCTACATGTAAACATGTGTTTGACTACCTTTATAATGATAGGCTGGGGATAATTAGGCTACCGTACTTCTAACAGGCAGCATGCTTCTTCATTCATCTGCTGTAGAATAAGTTTTGAAAGGACGGATTTACCACAATAGATCAATGTATCTTAATCTACCTATTATTTGCTAGTTTATCTAAACTACGCTACCATGGAAAACTCTTTAAAAAACGCCCTTGCGCATGCCCCACCCCCATAACATGTATTTACACTCCGGGGTAATAATATATATATCTGTAAAGCGCTTTGATAGGGCCCTCCTGAAAAGCGCTATATAAGAAATAGTTATTATTATTATTATTATTATTATTACACTCTTTGTGGCTCTGATTTTGTGTCTGTTTGTAGAATCAAGACTTAAAGGATGAGATCAGCCTATCCCAGAGCGCTGCTACCGATTCAGTGTCTCGTATACAACAGCTGGAGAAGGAGGTTTCCTGGAAGCAGGACACAGTGACAGAACTTGCTAGACAGGTAAGAATCCTCTTACTGGTACATTATTGTGTGGTGTGACCAGCATAAGCGTGTGAATGGATGTAAATTTTGAGAAAACTGCATTCTATAATTTTGACCATACTTTGGCTACACCATTGCAACATATTAATTCCCTACAATATCCAAATTGCTATCAACAATAGGTTATTAATTCAGCATCATACTAGAAATGTGGGATTTCCCCCCTTGCCCATATATAGGGCATGCACTGCCATAATTGATAGATCGTATTAGGGTACAATTGCATTTGATGTTATATTCTTCTGGAGTGAGAACTCTGAATTCATGTACAATTCATAGATCCAGTTATTGAATCAGATGTATTGATGATTTCATTATTGCTTGATGCATGATTAGACACAACCATGTTACTTAGTTTTCAAATAATCGTCTTGACATGGTGTACAAAGTGTGATATGACGGACTCACAGCTCTCTTTAGGGAGTATATTAATACATACGTAAACAAATTTGTAATCTTATCTATCTGTATATATTCCAGATCAAGGAGTTAGAACGCCAGCTCGACGACCAAAAGAAGCTACCGGTGCGGGTCTCTGAGCTGGAGGCCGAGCTTCGCGGCGCCCTCCATCTCCAAGAAGAGATGAGACACGAGAAGGAGGCACTCCAGAAGCAATGCTACGACCAGCTCCTCCAGATCTCTGCACTCCAGTCCAAGCTGGACGCTCATAAGCACGGTCTGGACAGTCGTGTGGCGCCCTCTACCGGCTCGTCCAAGTCGCTGGATGATACCAACGAGGGTCCGATGTCGCTAGCTCAACAGTGGGAGCAGGATAAGGAGGCTCTGGACAGGAATAACAAAGAGGTAAGAAATCCTTTTTCTTTTTTTTTACACTGGTTTTCTTTATTTCAAAGCTGTTAAAAAAAGTAGATGCTTACCAATAAATGAATATCTCGCAAATTGTACCACAACGCATCTCTATTTTCTGTTATTTGGTAAGAATGAGGTAAGAAAACCTGTCTTTCCCTGGCTTCGTTTTGTTGACTGTTCATGGTATTCGGGATACTGGAGAATAGTTTTGATCCTCACAGGGGCTCTGCTGTAAAACAGTAAATTTTAAAAGTTTTCACTGATGATTGTGTTGCTTCAACCTCCCCACCCTCCATGTTGATACGTTATGATTGAGTTATTTCACGGCATCAATTTTTCGCATCTTTGGACCACTTGCAAAATTTCCACAAATGTTGGGTTTAAAGGTTATCCAGTATAAACTGCAGATTCTTCTTGTACTTACCTGATTTTCCTGTCCTCATTGGATGGGATAAATGAATGGAAGACATGTCGTGCCCAGAATCACTGTTAAGTGTATCAAGATACATGACTATACATTCTTCTCTCCTCCTGTAATGCTCTTAGATTGAAGACTTGGTGGAGCAGCTGGAGCAGTTCAGGGAGGATCTAACCAACAAGGACCAGGAGATCGCACAGCTCAATCTCCAGCTGGGGGTAGCCTCAAGGGAGCAAGGATCAGGCAGAGAGGACATGGAGGAGGAGATTAGTCACTTCAAAGCGGAGAATGAGAGATTAAAGGTGAATTGCATCTCATGATGATTTAAAGGCACTGTTTAACAATGTTAAATCTGAGATGCATGGCCGTACGTGTTATCAGTGTCTGTGATATGGTGTAATATCATAAAAGAAACAACAAATTTGAGTGACCGATTTTACCATACTCATTTTCCGAAATAGACTTTAATGTTATAAAAACCGTTAGGAGAACGCAAAATTTGATTTCGATTTCCAATCATTAATATCTTGATAATCAGACAGACGATCAACTTGTAAAAGTCATGGGGTTCCTGACTGACCTAAAGGTTTATAATTATCATTGAAGCATGAGCTAAATCCAGGATTTTGTTTCAGAATCTGAGACAAAGATACCCAATCCTTTTAATAGTATTCCAATCCAGAGTCATTTAAAATGTGCAAACATGCTATTCGAATGTTCTCCAATCTAAATTTGTTCTCTTCCTTAACAACCCAGGATGAGCTGCAGGCCCCACCTCTAGACCAGGAGCAGTCCTCCCTGCCCAGACTAGCCCAGGAACTCCTAGAGGAGAAGAACCTGGAGATAGACCAGCTGGAGCACCAGATCCAGGAGCTACAGAGCAGCCTGGACCACCAGGGGACCAGGAGCCAGCAGGTTCGCTACCAGGAGAAGGAGCTGGTGGTGGAGGAGACGATCCGGGTGGAGAGACGGTCGGCCGAAGCGGCTCCTGGTTCTCCTGATGAGGATGTGAAAGCAGAGGAGCTGGTATGTGGATCGATAGGATGCAAAAAAAAGCAAAGCTAAATTGTGTATTGCACTCGGTTTTCTGTATATTTAGCTTTTCCATGGATTACAGTGGAACATGCTCATTAAATATTGTTGTATTCATATGAATAGATCATATGTACTACAATCACACTATAGACAGCATTTTTTTTAGAGAGAGAGAGGGAGGGAGGGAGGGAGGAAGGGAGGGAGAGAGATAGAGAGAGAGAGAGAGAGAGAGATTTGGATTGGAATTTGTTTTTCATTTATGAGTGTGAAGTAAACGTTGCTATTTATAGCGTAAAACCTACAGTTTCAGGAAACCCTTATTTCCTACTCTTTCCAAAAGATAATAAGCCTGGTTTGGAGTCAAAATGTGATACATACACAAATATACATTGTATGTCTATACAATAGTTATCTGGAATTCCTCTCCTTATTTATTTCCGGATAACAGCTCTTTCTAACCAAAAACATACAAATTAAAAAAATTAAAAAAAGGATGAAAATGTAAAATTTAGAACTAAACATTGTCACAGTTGTGTATCCTATTCTTCATTAAAGCTCTATTCATCAATATTATCACTTTCATCTATATCATTATCATTATCATCATCATCATCATCATAATCACCATCACCACCGTCACCGTCATCGTCGCCGCCGCCGCCGCCGCCACCACCACCACCACCAACTACTACTGGCTAATACTGCCATTTCTTTCTCTCTTCTGCTCGAATAGAATGAGCTTCGTTTGGAGTTGGAGAGTCAGGTGGCACCAAAAACTTCAGCATCATCATTTTCATAATCATCATCATCATCATCAACAATTAACGTAACTTACTACTAACTAATCCTGCCATTTCTTTTTCTCTTCTACTTCAATCAGAATGAGCTTCGTTTGGAGTTGGAGAATCAGGTGGCAGCTAAAGACATAGCATCATCATTATCATAAACATCATCATCAACACTATCATCATCAATGTAATTGTAACTTACTACTGAATAATCCTGCAATTTCTTTCTCTCTTCTGTTTGAATAGAATGAGCTTCGTTTGGAGTTGGAGAGTCAGGTGGCATCGAAGGACCAGGAGATCTCCATGCTTAGACAGCAACTCGGTGAGAGAGACCAGAGCAACGCGCTGTCCAACCCTGCAGTTCAAGAGGTCATCGATAGAATGAGACAACATACACAGGATGAGGAACAACAGAGGGTGAGTGAACTGTTGTAGTGGTGATGAGAGAGTGGAAGAGAGAAAAAGAGGGAGAGAGAGAGAGATGGACAGTGTTTGTGTGTGAGAAAAAGAGTGAGAGGGGGAGGGAGGAAGAGAAAGAGAGAGAGAGAGAGAGAGAGAGAGATTGAGAGTGAATAGATTGCAGAGAGAAAAAAGAGGGGGAGAGACAATGTGAGAGAAAGTGAGAGAGAAAGAGGGGGGGGGGGGAGCAAGAGAGGGATAACTGTTCAGCAGAGTGCTGTTCGATCATGCACATATAAGAACACTAAAATACTAAGGCGGAAAGAACAAGTTTATTGAATGCAAGTGACACATTTCTGGTGACATTTACTCCAGGCTTTATTGCATCAAGGGTAAGGGCTAGGGTTATCCTTGGGGTTTTAGGTTAAGATTAGGGTCAGGAATGGGGTTAGGTATTTAGTGTAGTTTAGAGTGCAGGTTGAAAATTAGGAAATCAATTCCTGTAAAGACATTGACTATAGAGCAGTTGTTGTCTGAGCATGCCATACATGTTGAAGCATGTCTTTGTAACTAGTACCAATGACATACACATGGTACTTGTTTGTGAACCCACCGTGCATATTTTGAAGGTATGAAGATATAAATCATACAGGTGTCTATTTTCATTCCACATCATGGAGGTGCTGAATCAATCTTGATAATCACTCTGTGGAAACTCGCTTACAACTTATTTTTATTCAAAGGTGCTCTATTTTCATTTTCATTTAAAAAAAATTCCTTGCCCCAAATGTTTGTCTTTTATTTTTTACTAGACCACTTTCATACTTTTCCAGAGCTCCTAAAGAGCTTTTTCAGAGCAAGTTTGATCACTGCTCATACTCCCTTGTATATTTTTTATTGGTAGAAACAACTTGAGCAAGAAGTAGCCTCCCTGAGACAGATCATGGGGATACGTGAGAGGGAGGTTGCACAGCTGGAGGCACAGCTAGTGAGGACCCAAGAGCAGGCCTTATCCCAGGGGGAGGAAGCATCACAACTGGACAATGATGATCTCCAGAAAACGATACAGGTACGATAGATACTTTTATTTAAAGGGGAAGTTCACCCTGACATTAAGTTGGTTTTAATAGAAGCAGAAAATTGAGAGAAGAATGAGAGAAAACAGATCTGTAAAAGTTTGAGCAAAATCCTATGAAAAATATGAATATGAATTTTGAAGTTGCGATAAATCGAACACAAGTTGGCCCAGAAGACCTATGAAGAAGATCAAGGCTGAATTTGTTTTTTTCAGGATATATGATGAGAACAAATGGATAGAGAATATGTGTTTGAAGGGTCAGATTAAAGGAAGAAGTAGAGGTACATGTAGACTTCAAATAACCTTCAATAAAATGTTGGGTTTTGCATTTGGCTCTAGTGGTCAAGAGCTAGAAGGAAAATACAGGGAATTGTGGTAAGACAAGGTCATCTGTGCTCTTTCTGCAAGGCACATACAGAAGAATGTAATTCATTCAAGGATATCTCAAACATATCTCCAGCATTCACTTGTAATTACACCATGCCAAAGACTTTCAAAAATCATAAGAACTCTGGAATTGGATAATCTTAAAGGCATCGTTAAACAATGTTAAATCTGAGATGCACGGCCCTATGTATTATCAGTGCCTGTGATATGGTGCAATATTGAAGCCCTAAAAAATTGCGCTTCAAAATGATCATATAGTGTCTCAAAAAAGTGAAAAAACCTTTAAGTGACCGGTTTGACCATACTCGTTTTCCTCAGTACACTGTAGTGTTATGAAAACTGTTAGGAAAACGCAAAATTTGGTTTTGATTTCCAATCATAAATATATTGATAATCGGACAGGCCATCGGCTTGTAAAAGTCACGGGGTTCCTGACTGACCGAAATGTTTATAATTATCATTGTAGCATGAGCTAAATCCAGGATTTTGTTTCAGAATCTGAGACAAAGTTACCCAATCCCTTTAAGCAACATTCTATTGGTCTATTTTGTCTAAACCAGGAGAAGGAGCTGGAGATCATGAGCTTGAAGGTGGAGATGGACCGGATAGAGGAAGCCGCCTTCCAGTCCCAGCAGCAGCAGCAGCAGCAGCAGCAGGCAAGGAGTCCTGCAGAGGCCCCGCCCATCCCAGCTAGCCCCGCCCTGGAGGAGGCGCTCAAGACATTGGAGGAGGAGCTTAACCAGGAGAGGAGTAGGGCGTCGGTGATGGAGGCCGACTATCAGAGGAGGTTGGCGGGATTGAAGGGACTCTCTCCTGGGAAGACGCTAGGACAGGTCAGGATTGATTTTAGTTTCCCCTTTAGAGAGACTCTCTTGTAAAAGCATTGTAGAGTATTGTAGGCATTTCTATGTAAATATGTATTTCATCCAAGATAACGTTGCCTATAGTTGTGACCCATTGTATATGCTTTGATTTTTATACTAATATTTCCTATAAACTCCATAAATCTACCGAATAAACTTGGGCTCATTATTCAACTGGTGGATATAGTATTTTTTTCTGGGCCAAGTCTTCAATACTTTAAATATTGCTAATAGGAATGGTGGAACCTTTAGAAGCATAGGTCATAGTTTTAAACGTTTACATTTAATGCATAAATCTTTGTTATGTGCCTCGTCACAAATTATTTCATTCACCCGTTACAAGTAATTTTATTTCAATAGGTAAGACAAGCCATAATGTATCTGGACTATTGAAATACAATTATTTGAAACATGTGAATGAAATAATTTGTAACATGGCACTTAACAAAAATTGATACATTAAATTTGATTACATTACAAAAGTGGTCTATTACTAACATGCGAATATGATATCGGAGTGAGAATGTTCAAACAAATTTGCATTCTTGTCTAACCTTGACAGAAACTGAACGAGATCCGTGAGGAGCTTACCCGCCAGCACCAGCAGCATGTAGCCGACATCCAGCACACCATGAACAAGGAGGCGGAGCTTCGTATCGAGCAGATCAAGAAGGAGCATGCTCATCAGATACAGCTCCTTGACGAGCGAACCAGAACACAGGTAGATACTTTAATGTTTCTCTTGTGTGCTATCCACTTTAATATTGTTGTTAATATTGTTGTGTTTGTACTAGGATAGTTGTCCTTGATCGTTCATATCTCCTTAGATCAAGATAGTTATGTAAGGTTCCTAGCTTAATTAAATTTAATTAAGAGCACACCATGAACAATGAGGCAGAGCTCCGTTTCAAGCAAACTATGAAGGAGCATGCTCATCAGATACAGCTCTTTCAGGAGCGCAACCAGAACACAATTTTGTAGTTCATGTTATGGTTTTCTGCTATAAATTTTGATATGATGATGACGATGGTAATGATGATCATGGTGGTGATGATGATGATGATGATGATGGTGATAATGATGATCGTGGTGGTGATGGTGATGATGATGATGATGATGATGATGATGATCGTGATGATGATGGTGATGATAATGATAATGTTGATAATGGTTTCTTACATAGTGCTGGTATCTAGCTCTGCTGGGCACTTTATGTGCTTGCTAGACAACAGCAGCATCAACAGCGCCCTCTATAGTAATAATCAGGAAAGCCAGTTTTCAGGCAAAAGCCTAAATTCAGGCCCTGGCGAGTTATTTTCAGGCCATAGTTTAGGCTTTTTTGTGTACAACATAGCTCATTTTTTGTGATTTTCAGGCCTCTGATCTATTCCAACTGGCATCCCTGAATATTAATACAACGTTCAATTGAATTCATTGCAGGTCCACGAGGCGGTGCTGAAGACCAACCAAGATCTCCTGGTGGCCCATGGAGAGGAGAAGGCCAGGACTGAAGAGGAACATCGGAGGCAGATGGATAGACTAGCTGCAGCCACGCCTATCAACGTCAGCACACTTGGAGGTGAGATAGCATTGGATGTGACTTGCATCAAAGCTTTGTTTTGTGTTCAACCTTTCTTAAATACAGAAGATGCCACGTGTACATAGAGATTTTAAATGAATGCTTTGCTCCTTCTCTCTAACATCACTCTCTTTTTTCACCACTTCTTTCTCTCTCTCTCTCTCTCTCTCTCTCACTTAGCCTTTATCTCCCTCTGTCTATCTCTTTCTTCTTCTCTCACACCCTCCCTTTCTCTTTCGTTCACCCTATCGCTTTTCCTCTGTATAGTTTCCTGTACCTTGCCTCTCCTATATGTTTCTCATTATTTTTTCCTGCTCTTTTGCAATGTTTGTTATATACACATAATTACTTGGTAATTGTTCTGATTTGATTCGTAGATAATTTGTGTGTTTCTTCATATCCCTGTTGCTTTCAAAGTGAGCAGTCCCAGAAAAAACCCAGAAAACAATTTGGCCAGATTAAATCTGGTTAAAGAAATAACATGATACACTAAAACCTGCTTTAGCAACCATCCGCATAGAAAGACCACCTGTCTATAAAGACTACATTTTCTGTTTCCCTTGATTAGTTTTTTTCACTAGTGTGTGCCCTATAAGAACATGTACATAGAGACCACCTGCCTGTAAAGACTGCTTTTTATGTCTCCATTGAGTGGTCTTTCTATACTGGGGGTGTTTCACAAAGATCCTTAGTCGAACTTAGTTGGACTTAAATGTTATGGAGAGCCACCTGTAGCCTTAAAATGAAATATATTCAAAAGCCAAAATTCAACTATTTTAGACTTTTCATAAATTCCACATTAAGCACATGAAATCTCCTTGATAATAGAAAATATGAATGATTTGAAACAACATTTTATGCCTTTTAAAATATCTTTTACAAAACATTTTCAAAGATGCTAGCGGCTTTCCATAATTGTTAAGTCCAACTTAGAGATAAGTTCAACTTAATTTCTTTGTGAAACACCCCCAAGGTTTCACTGTAGAATGAAAGATACAAAAGTGACTACCTTTTTGTTATTGCTCTCTTTTATCACAGAAGTAGGAGACCTGTTGCACAAGGAGGTGGAGAACACGGCTAGACTGGACTCCAACCTTCTGGGTCACCTGAGACGTCGCCAGGGTGGGGTAGGCAGAGAGCAGCCCCCTGGGGAGGGGTCCATGACCAACGGTGATTCCTCAGATCTTGATATGACTAATGGCAATGGGGAGATCCCGCCCAGGTTACAGGTACGTCAGGATTGAAGCTTATTTAGTTGTTTAACGCATATCAGAAAGTGTGGCATAAAAATCAGGATGGATTTTTATGATGTTACATGCCATATTTAGAATATTAAGGCATTTGAAGATATCAGGGAACATTTTTTATATGCTATTCTTCCACACTTGCATAATAGGAATAAGTGGTGGTGGTTATTTTACCTGACTGCTAAGAAAGCATAAATGCTTGTTAGTAAGCAACCAGAGGACTGATGGATTTAGCTCCTCTCTGAGGGACCTGATAATGAGGATTAATGCCTTACCAAAGGGCATCAACACATCGACTTGGTTTCGAACCCGAGTCATCGGATTACGAGACCACTGCTCTACCAACTGAGCAATCGCGCCTCCTAATAACAATAATAACACTCACAAAATATTTTTCACCTCTTCCCAGAACTCAACCTTCTCTTTAATATACCAACTCACCCTTTTATTACAGAGTGTACTAGCCCGACTACACAGCGATGGGCTGCAGGTCCTGTCCCTCTCTGACCTTCGCTACCTACGCCAAGCTACCTCACCCCGCCCCGCCGCACGCAGGGGCACAGACGTGGCCTCTCTGCGGCATGCATGGGAGAACGAGAAGCAAGCACTCCTGGATGCTATACAGGCAATGAAAGACTTGGTCACGCACACCACTACTGGGCTTAGGGTAAGTAGCTGAATCACTTTCAATTTTACAATGTCCTTTTTTTAGTCATTGTATGTAGTGTGACCTCAAAGGCATCGTTTAACAATGTTAAATCTGAAATTCACGGCCCTACCTGTTATCAGTGTCTGTGATATGGTGTAATATTGAAGCCCTAAAAAATTTGCGCTTCAAAATGATCAAGAAGTGCCTCAAAAAAGTAAAAATCTTTGAGTGACCGGTTTTACCATACTCATTTCCCCCGATAGACTGTAGTGTTATAAAAACCATAGAAAAATGCAGATTCGATTTCGATTTCCAATCATAAATATCTTGATAATCAGACAGGCGATCGGCTTGTAAAATTAAGTAATGGAGTTCCTGATTGACCTAAATGTTTATAATTATCACTGCAGCATGAGCTAACTCCAGGATTTCATTTCAGAATCTGAGACAAAGTTACCCAATCCGTTTAATTTTATTTTCTATACTTCCAGGATGATGAGCTAGACTGGAGAGGAGACCTTCTGAGGGCCATCCAGGCCGTCTTTGATCAAGAGAGGGAGTCCCTCCTGGCCGAGCTTAGAACACACGTGGTAGCCAGTGGAGACCAGGATCTCTCTCAAGTTCAGCTCCTAGAGAGAAGAATTAGAGAACAGGTAAGGAGGAGTGGCTTGATGATCAGAGTCATAGAAGGTCGTATACATGGAAAGAAGAAGAGGGGAAGACCTCTTAAAGGCTTCCTAGATGATGTAATCACAGAATGTGGAGCAACAGGGTATAAAACGCTGAAACAGATTGAACAAGACAGAGGAACTTGGAGAGACACTTGATATAGAATTTTGATTGGGTCACTGAACCTGGCAGTTTATGACAAATCACTATTGATGAAGGAGGAGGAGGGCTGATGTGAATTGGTCGCAGTTAGGAATTTGGTTGAGAGTAGAAATCATTCGGGGACCATCTGTTGCTGGTGCATGTGTCGTAGAACCTGTTTGGACATGGACATAAATAATTTGTGAGTCCAAACATTAAGAATCTAATTTTAGTTTTACACTTTGAAGGAAAAAAATGTAATAATTTGTGATATGTATGGAAAGAACGATGAGTGAAGAATCTGTATAATAAATAAGAAGCCCAACTCCAAAGACTTTTCCTGTATACATTCAAAATATCTATATGAAGAGTTTAGTTCCAAAAGGAACTAAATCCACTTTTGATGAAAATTGAGTTATTGATATCAGAACATTGTTCACTTAAGTGAAAGTATTTAGCTAAATTTTGGGAGCAATTACGAACAAATGCACGTTCAAATATCACTGTTCCACAGTCGCCTGTACAAAATCTGGTAAACAAATCCTTTTTTCTCTGAAGTTACCAAAATGGATTTAGCTCCTTTTGGAATCAAACTCTTCATATCTTAAATATTTGCAGGAGACTCACCACAAAGCAGCCATGGAGCAGATCTATGGCGCGGACCGTGCCTCCCTCCTCACCGAGGTTCACGACCTGCGGGTCAACCACAACGCCTCGCGCATCGAGCTCCAGGAGATACGACAGAGGTCAACGCAGCAGCTGAGTGCCCTCGAGGAACAGAGTTCAAACAGGGAGAAGCAATTCAAGAGACAATGTGAGTCAGTCATACATGTTCTGGGGGGCGTTTCACAAAACTTGTCATCAGTGACAAATGACAAGTTGTGTGTGACTTTGTGTGTGACTTTGCTTCTGCAATGCATTTCATTTGATACATTCAATTCATTCTCTCACTCTGCTAAACCCAACATAATACATACTGTAGGCATCACTTTGGCGCAAGTCGATTTTTGCACTCTCCCAAACAATGCCTCCTGTTCATCCAAGCGTGAACACATACCACATAAAAATGATACCAAATGATTTGGGATAAAAAAACTCTTTCATAACATGTATAATAATTTACTGTTCATAGATGATTTTTAAAATAATTAGCAATTTTCTAGGAGTAAACTTTTTTTTTGACTCACACTGTAGAAATTTGGCCACTATTGACAGGTTTCACTGTTCCTGTTCATGTACTCTTGCTACTATGTATTTATGCTGTATTTATTGTTTCATTTAACCTCTCTATCTCACACAGTGGAAACCATGGAGCACAAGTTCAGACAGGAGCGGATCCTAGCCGACGACCTCCGGACCTCGCTCACCGTCGAGCGCCAGAAGATCTCCCAGCTCGGGGCCTCTCTCAGCAACGAGAAGAAGCTCGTATCGGAGCTACGGGATGAAATCGCAGAGCTCCAAGCCCTCGTCGACAGGCTGCATGCGGAGAGAGATGACTTTGAGAGGCGGATGACCGATATTGCGTAAGTATCCTCTCTTTTGTCTTTGTCCGTATCCTCCCATGTAACCTCAGAGAAGCAGCAAAAAGCATCCTTTTCTCGCCTTTCATGTCACTAAGAAAAGTTTTCTTCCAGGACCTTGTATCTGTTAGCACATGTTTTCAGACCTGACATGTGAAAATACTTTGATCATTAGATTGATTTACAGATAAAATAGTTACTATACTTCAAGATTTTATTTGTTTTACATTTCACAAAACAGAACTCACATAAGTGACAAAATTAGAACATAAATGAAATGTACTCTAAGTATGACATTATATAATCAAGTCTTTGTAAAGATTTCGAAATTAATTGTTTCAAATGATAGGTTATAGAGGATGAAATGTGAGGAACCTATTAAAAAGCTTAGCTTGTAGATTATAGGTTCCCCTACTTGTAATGTATGATAGCTAATAAGAACATCAAAGTTACCTTAAGTTTCACGTAACCGTAACGACGGGTGTAGACATTGAATTCTTACTCAAGTGATAATAGGCCACAAGCTATAAAGCCAACGATATGTGGATTTAAATGTATTTAATCCATCTCCAAACTCCCAGAAATCCTCTATTTATATGTCCTTTGCACTTCAGTATCAGTGTTAACTCCTCCTTCAATATCTTAACCTTATTGCAAATTTTTCCCAAGTTTGTACCAAAGCACACTTGCTTGCTGTCAATTCTCCAGCTCTTAACTCAATGTGCATTACATATCTGTCAGTGTATATATTGTTAATCTAATCTTGGATATCGCATTATTGTTAGGCAAGCATAATTTGTTCTTGTTCTTAAACGCATTATCTTCCTCTCTTTTTAATTCATCACACTATTAAATGTTGCATTTATGTATGTCCATGTGTTGCGCTGTATTATGTACCGATGTTGGAACATTTCTGTATCTTTATTATTCTCTATAAGAAGTTTTTCCCCTTTCACGATTTTAAGTGCATTTCCAGACAACTGGGGTACGGAATTAGGGTAAGAAACAGAACATATACACAAATAAAGGTCATTATAATACATAATGTACTGGGTAGGTGGTACAATCTACATGTTTGTACTTGTAAGTTTAACAACAGGGTAAAGACAATTAATATAAATACTGACATCCCCTCATGTCACTAAACTTTCAAACATTGATATTTTCTCTCCAATGACCCCTTGAATAATACTTCTATCGATCCTTTGCTCTGCCTTTGACTTCATTTTGTATTTCAATTTATTTGTAATTTTTTTTCTTGCATACATGCATTATTTTCCATCTATGTTCAATTTGTTGGATTAACTCATTCTTATCAACGTATTATCTCCATTTTGTTGAAGAGAACAATTGAACTACATCAGTAGTTATAGTCATTTTAAAATAAATCTTCAGTACACAAATTTATTCATGTCTTTTCCGTTTAAAGCACACTTTCTTTCCTCCGAAATGATAATACGATGTACCTGTAGAAGTGCCCCAATTGAAACATGGAATAATAATAATATTTAATTTTTTTTATAGCGCTTATTACAAATGTCTCTAAGCGCTTTACAAATGTACAAAGCAACAAAAATGAAGGGGGGCTCAAGGGATGTTGGGGTGTTGTAAAACATCATGCACATTAAACGCACAATAATTCCTTTTGACAGACTATGAAACTTGAGTGATTAATTTCCCTTTTTAACCTTTGACCTCTAAACTTTCTCTGTCTTCAATTCTTTCATCTCCCGGGCTTCCTCGGTTTCGTCTACACACAGGAGTGTGGCCGAAAGCGCTTTGTAAGTTACCTAGCAACCTATAACAAACCACACCCCCTTGTAACCAAGCTCCTCCCCTTACTGACATGTATATTATTCATCAGCCTGAATTAATTATACTAACCCCACCCTACTTCCAGTCAGCCCTTTCTGAGGATAGTATCTCTAGAATGGACATTGCATGCATGTACAGTGTACTGTACAAATGTCTGTTTTCCATAGGAAGGAAGGAATGAATCATTTGAACAACTAGTGCATCTTGCCCCGATGTATAATCTGTGCACGTAAAATGTTAACATGTAAAATATTAACACAAAACCTATTAACCTCCAATACACAAATACATATATCTTGCAAATAGCTTGCTAGACAAAATAAAATGAAAAGTACTTAACAAAGAAAAATACCAATGGATGTTTGTTCTGGTACAAATAATACTTATTGTTGTGCCTAGAATGAGTATCTCTTGTGCATGTTTTTACAATCTAGATTAGGGTAATTTTCAGCGTAAACTGTAGTTTTGTTGTTAAGAGTCAACTTTTAATTATATAAAGTGAGATAATTTGGAACACTGAGATAGCACATTCTTTCAAATGTAGAAATACAAGATAAATGCTAACATCATTGAAAAATACCAAATAAACATGCTTTCCCGCTGTAAATCTGCATATACCTTCATATTGTCTAATAAAGAAAACTACAAGAATGAAAGATTAAAGTAGAAATTAATACACTTGTATCAATAAATATCTAAACCACATTGTACATGGTGGATGGGTGCAGGGGGGGGGGGGGTGGGAGGCATTTATATGTGCCACTGTTACATTGAAGTATTGACTTTGCACCAATGTAGATGTAGTCAGTAGCTACATGTAGTAGCTACATGTAGATCTGCTATCAAGCTATATATGTTAATATCTAAATGGTTTCTTTACCAATATAATGAACTAAGGAAGGAAATACAAACCCTTTGCAATGAAGAAATAAAGCATTTAGCTGAATTTCTGCATTAGATATCATTGAATATTTACGCACAGATGAAAAATCAACATTTTGCCTGCTACTTTTCTTATGATTTTGTTTCATATGAGTTTGACTGTTATATAATATAATGTGTACTATTTATTTCTTTTATCATTTTTGTTTGGTCGATAAATTATGTTTTCTGTTTCTATTTGGTCATTCTTCACTCGTGAAAAGTTGCATTTACTTTTTATTGAGTTGCTTCTTTCTGAAGATACTTACACATTTATCTTCCTTTGGATCAGTTTATTTTACTTTTTGCATGTCATTTTGCAGAAGCATCTTCGGATGAAATTGCTAATCATGTATCTTTTCTTTCTGTCAGTTTATATATGATTTGGTCATGTTTTGTTTGTACTTCCTGAACTTCCTGAAATATATATTTTTTGTTTTATTGATATCAGAATATCTTCTTGGTTTACATTTTTATTATTTCATATATGACATTTTACTGTGATTGATTTCCTTTATATATCTACAGTGTCTTTAGAGGTAGAAGTGCATTAGTTTTATGTCAACTTGAATTGTACATGAGTCAACGTCCTTCTGCCTCTAACTCTACTTATAATTTGAATCATCAGTTATACAAAGTGCTTTATTCTAAGCAATGCTTATGAAATTCTTTTTCAACTTCCTAACACAATGCATAGAGCTGCCAACTCTTCCAAATAATCCAGAATATTCTGATTTTTCAAAATTTTTACAATTATGCTAAAGCCAAATTAAGCTTTTGTAATCATGTTCTGCGATTTGAGAGTTCATGTATTGCGGGGGTGAATGGCTGCATGATCGAGAAGCGAATTTGTATATGCTTTTTTGCACAGATTTACAGCGAATTGCCAGTTACACTGCCGCTGCATGTGCGAACACCTGTTGAGGATGCAGATTTCTTATTTTCGAAGGCATACCGTGCTAGAAATTCCTTATTCTTATTTTCAAATGTTGGCAGGTATGGTGTAGATCTAAGTCTCACCATTTCCTCTACTGAGAGACAGAAGGGTGTTTCCATAGAGTTAAAGCTAATCTTGAGCTCTGTTATGGGCGTCGTATGTCGAGAGATCATGGCTATAATTCATTATGGATTGCTTATCCTCCACCTTCACCCTAACCCATACAAATCTGAAGGATGTTGAATGAATTGACTGATTTTTGTTTTACTTCTAAAGAGCCGCCTTGGAGGCTGAGAAAGCTAGATCAGCTAACCTGATGGATGGACTGGATTCAGAGAAGGGTAACATCTCCAAACTCCACGAGGCACTGTCTCAGGAGAGTAACCGCTCAGTACAAGCCAGACACAGGGATCAGAAAGTAGTGAAGGTATGTACAAATGTGTCAAACGTTTTGATTGAGTAATTTCTTCTTCCTCTTCTTCTTGTTCTTCTTGTTCTTGTTCTTCTTTTCCTCCTTTTCTTTCTCTTCCTCCTCCTCCTCTTCTTTTTCTTCTTCTTTTTCTTCTTCTTCTTCTTCTTCTTCTACTTCTTCTCCTCCTCCTCCTCCTCCTCCTCCTCCTCCTCCTCCTCCTCCTCCTCTTCTTCCTTCTCTTATTCTTCTTTTACTTTTATTACTATTATGTTTATTATTATTATTATTATCATTATTTTTCTGTTATTACTATTATGTTATAATGTTTATAATGTTCATTATATTTTCACAAGCGGTCCAAATTTGATTCTCAGCAAGGTCATTAATGTTTGGGGCAATACTGTGCAGTCACCTTCAGATTATACCCCTTGACATGGATATCAGCACACTACAGATGTCCTTGTTTTATTGATATTCTTCCTCTTGTTTTAAACATACAGGAACTGAGGAAAGAGTTGGACGTTGAGCGTGTGAAAGCGAACGAGATCAGCAAATCCTTGGACGCTGCCAGGGAGCGCGCCGAGAGCCTGAGCAGGGAGCTGGAGGCGGAGAGAGATGAGAGCGCCAACACGGTCAGCTCGGAGAAGATGAGGATGTTTGACCTCAAGAGGGCGCTAGATGTAGAGAAGACGAGATGCCAGGAGGCTCACACTGCGTTACAGGTATGGTGCTGCTTACGTTTTTCTAGATGCATTTCTCCAAAGAAGGTGACACTAATGAATGATGCCATTCACTGGGAACATTTATGAGTCATTGCAATGAAGTAGTGTCAATAAAGATTTCATACATTTTAGATTAAATGTTGGGAACACCTTATGCAAGCTGTAACGTCAGCTTGAGCAATTTCTGTAAAAGAAGTAAACAGTTATGATCACATTAGGAACTTACCTTTTTTTTTAAATTGTACATTGGAAGTTATTTCCTTTTGCTTCACATCATTTTATTTTTCTTCACATCATTTTATTTTTCAATCACATCATTTTATTTTTCAATCACATCATTTTATTTTTCAATTTTGAACTTAAGCCATACACAGAATTGACACAAAGTATTTTGATGATTAATAGCTACCTCCAAATATAGTAGTCGGCTCACTCGGAAGATGATATACACGTACTTGTATCAGGGTTAGTTATGATATACACGTGTATTGTGCAGCTGTAGGTGAATTTGTATATGTTTAAAAATGTGAGTACTTCTATAGCATAAGTTTTATGAGGCCGCCATCCATCTCCAGCCTAACGGCTCATGATGGTGGGTTCCTGCGTTCTAAATTACCTCTCTAATTTATTGAAAATATTTCATATTTCTTATCTTATTTGTATGCTTCGTACATGTTTATTGTATAATATAATTGTGCATGATTTTCCATTTAATTACTTTTGTCAACATTTTATTCATTGTATTTGTTATTGTTTGAATTTTTGTACTTTGAATTTGTATATTTTTGAACGCAGAAATAAAATCAATCAAACAAACAAAACAATAATTTATTCTTTTGTTATTATCATAGAGAGATAGAACGCTAAACGCACAACTCCACGAGACCCTTGAACAAGAGAGGCGCTCGTTCGCTGATGACTCCCTCAGGGACAAATCTGCTGTCTCGGACCTTCAGAATCTACTAGAGGGGGAGCGGCGAAAAGCCAACGAGCTCCACTCCACCATCCAGCAGCTTGAGAGCCAGATAGGTCGACTAGAGGGGGCGCTGCACTCGCAGAGGTCACAGGGGTCGGACGTGGTGGAGAGGGAGAGGGCGAATAATCGCAAACTGAAGGAGAGTCTCGAAAACCTTGATGTAAGCTTCTAGCTATTTACCTTACTCTTGGTCTGATAGTTGAAGTTCATGTTTAAATTTTTTAGGTACATTCAAACATGTTGATAGCTTTGGTCTTTGTAGACAGTTTCCTTTAGTACATGTTTCAATGTGAAACCATTTTCAAGGGAAAGAAAAATGTGGTCTTTGTAGACAGGTGGTCACTAAAGCAGGTTTGACTGTAGCTGTATTTGATGCCAAGACAAGTTTTTGAGTTTGCCTGTGGTCATGTTTTTGATCATAAAGGTTGAGGTTTGAGTCTTTACCGTATCACCTAGTGCTTTGACAAGGTACGAATACTTGTAAGAATAAATCCTTTCATTGGTGTAGCGTCTTATCAAGGCAGCAGGGCTATAGTCAGGAAATAATTTCAACTCCTCTTTGAGGACTCCGAGAAGTATAGATACAGTCAAACCTGCTTTAGTGACCACCTGTCTACAGAGACCACATTTTTTGTTTCCTTTGAAAATGGTTTCTCATTGAAACATGTGCTAATGAAACCTGTCTGCAAAGACCACCTGTCCACAAAGACGAATTTTTGTATTTCCCTTGGGCGGTTGCTTTAGACAGGTTTGACTGTAGCTCCCAAAAGGGTAATCCAATGACTTCCAAATTCTCTCAGTCCCAAAGACTTCACACAGGATCCACCTGGTTCTTGTAGGCAATGGGTTATATTGTAATTGTTGGTTGAAGGTGTTGTTCTAAGTTTTTGTAGGGATATTTGAACAAGCTTGGTACTTGGTTGGGTAATCCCTTTGGCAGCTCACTCAGGAAGCTATACTGGGATGGTAGGTGAGGCGAGTAACTACAAGGAGTGTCATGAATTGCAGGAATGGTGTGTGGACAAAGCACTCATTAATTTACAGTAAAATATGCTAAGTCCAGTGCAAGTAAAAACCAAGCTAGTAAGCTTATATGATGGGGGAACTAACAGGGGGCTGCATCATTCTGATGGAGGGTAGAGCAGCCTCCTTGAAGTTGGTTATTCCTGTTGCATTGAATGCTGAGCCTGGCAGATGATTCCAGATCCTTATTGCTCTTGGGTAGTATGAGAACTTGAAGGAGTCAATAGTTGCAACAAGAATGACATACTTCAGGTTGTGGTCGTGTCTCCGAAGTGTGTAGCAAGGATGACAATAGTTGGTGCAGGTATCGAGACAAGATGCTAATGGATTTTGTCTTACATATATCTCTGTCTTGCAATCAGTATGTGCACAGAAGGATAATTTCTTGCCATTTATTCCACAGGCCCAATGCCGAGACTTGAATGCCAAACTGGCCATGTCCCAGGAGACCGCATCAAAAGCCCAGGCGGACCGGGATCGGCTCCATGCGACGCTGACCGGTCAGAAGGAGCTTCAGCTGGACGAGGAGAATACCAGGGAGACAGAGAGGGAGGTGGAGAAACAGAGGCAGAAAGAGAGGGAGAAGGAGAGGGAGGCTGAGAAGCAAAGACAGGTACGTTCAGCGACTTGTTCAAATGAGGTACCTATTTGGATATTGAGTTTCCTAATAAGGTGACCCCTCCCCTTTCGCGAGGTGTTTTTTATTTAAAAAAATCATAGGAGATCATGATTGTTATGACTAACCCACCCGATATCGTTCTGCTTCTGGTTGGAATAGTAATACTAATAATAATCATGCCAATATTTGTAAAGCTCACATTTCCATTTCTAGAGATACTCAAGGCACATATACAGAATAATTAAAAATAAAAAAGCTTTTAATTTAATCAACAAAAATATAAGAAGTAAATTAACGTAAAGTTGAACTCTAAGAAGGAAGGGAAACTTAATTGTAACCAGCAAACATAAAGTGGGTCTTAAGTATGGTTGTGAAGCTTTTGCAGGGTAATCTTACTAATATTAATATTAATATTGATATTACTAGATGAACGTAAACCAGGGTGGCATGTGGAATGGGGTGTTACATTGTCATCTAGCAATTAACCTTTACAATACACAGATTATAGTAACTGATTCTGCATTTATCAACTTATTTTACAAGGAGTGTATTCCAGTGCTTGCAGGTGCTCAAGTTAACACACGTGTGTTAACAAAAAAAAACACCTTGCAAAAGGGGAGGGGTCACCTAATTAGGAAAATCAAAGTAGTGTGATATCCAAATATGTTTGTGAAGAGTCAAGGTTAACCCCCTTTCTTGGAAATGGCCTTCAAAATCCATTCTGAAGTAATAGTTCTTGTTGAGCTTCGATCTGATGAAAATAAAGATTCTTTATCAGTGAGTAGACTCCGTTATATAAAATCCCGACTAATTCTTTAATGACGCAGAGAGATCGTGAGCTGGAGAGACAGCTAGACAAGCAGAAGATGGACACCCAGGAGGATGAGCTGATAGAGACTCAACGACTGGTCAAGAGATTGGAGAGAGAGAACAAGAGAATCCAGGAAACTCAGGCCGATGATGATCTACATAGGGCTATAGAGAAGGTACGAGAGATCAGCTTTTCAAGACCATTTGGTTATCTTTTAATTAAATTTTACCCTGCACTCAAGATCTGAACATGAGATGTAACAAAAACCTCCCAAAACAGTTATTTATCATTGGTACTATTTCATCAGTGACATGTGATACATATACTTGTGCTGATCATGTGAATTTTAGTCCTTTTCCCACCTTTAATCTGTCAAATAACAGTGTACTTCTTGTACTGCTTCAATTCATTTATAAATGTTCCCTCAAAGGGAGGCTTGTATTTGTTTTGCATTTGTTTCAAGTTTATTTGGATAAAACATGTGAGATAACAACAATTAATGTTTTTTTTAAAAGGATATATCAATCATTTTTAATCCAACAATATAAATAAAGATTGATTCTGTACGAGGTCAGGTTTTTGTTTTTGTTTTTGTTTTTCCCCCCTCTATTTAGGCATTAGTCTTTTCTTTTTTTTAAATCACCTTTTTAAACAACAATTTCATACTGTATTACTTTTTCGGTGCCAGCACCAATAAAAGGCCTTTGGGTTTCCTAGCTGTCTCCACATTCATAGGACGTTGTTGATGTTGTTGTATTCTATTGTAAATGTTTTTCTTCAACTTGAACACTATGCTTTGTAGTTTATATGTTTTTTATAATGTTTTATAAGGAATGAAGTAAAGATCAATTACACCATATGTAAAATAAAAGCTGTAGAAAAGCAAATGGACATTTGACATTGTATCTATACTCGACAATGATTTTATCCGGCACAGGAGCTGCATAACGAGTCAGGGAGCCCGCAGCGTAGGAGAGAGGGCAGGGTTGGCAAGACGGAACGAGCCAGTCTGGACCTGTATAAGGGTCAGTTGGAGTCTGTGAGACAGAGGTTACAACTCATGGCGGTCAAGCAACAAGAGGAACTCTCCAAGATTGAAAGGTAAGAAAGAGAAACGATGGAAAAGAGCCCTTGTGACAGATTAGCCTTGTGCTTAACAAGTTATCCAAAAAATTATACTACTACTACTACTACTTAAAGCTCCACTGCACTACTTCTAGCTACTTGCGCCCTCTATATAGCAAACGATGCCTAATCGTTGACCATTAGTCCCCTATGGTCCCCTTTTTCTTAATGTTAATTGAGACATGATTTGATGAGGTAACCACCTGTTAGTGACCTTGCAGGGAGGTCTAATCCCTCCTGGCCAAACTAGTGCAGATAGGCCTTAAAATATAAAAGTATTCTCTCTACATTAATGTGCCAGCTGTCCTTGTGATGAGCAGTAATTCCTTTGAGTAGTTCTGCCCCGCTCCAGTAGCAACATTTGTAACAGGATAGGCACCTTGATATCACATTCAAGAATTTTCTTCCTACCAAATATGCTTTGAAGTGTGCATTTCTTGTTGCAGGAAAATTCAGTCTGCATCATTTGGTCCTCAACAGAAGATATCTTTGTGGGTGGAAGTCTCCATTGAGCATGCATCTCCTTTCAAGGGATCGGGAAACTTTGCCTCAGATTCTAAAAAAAATCCTGGATTTAGCTCATGCTGCAATCATAATTTTAAACCTTTAGGTCATACATGACTTTTACAAGCCAATCGCCTGTCTGATTATCAAGATATCTATGATTGGAATTAGAAATGTCAGAATTCATTTTCCTAATGGTTTTTATAACACGACAGTCTATTGGGAAATGAGTATGGTGAAACTGGTCACACAAAGATTTTTTACTTCATGACCATTTTGATGTACAATTTTTGTAGGGCTTCAATATTACACACAGACACCGATAACACGTAGGGCCATGCATCTCAGATTTAACATTGTTAAACAATGCCTTTAACATGTACAGTATAATACGTTTTCTATGAAAACTCACTACAGTCCCTTGTGACGAATTATTGTTTCTTACCTGCTTGTGTTATAACCTTGTAAAACTGCATGGGCAATATTATCGTGTTTTTCACAGAGCAACGATGTCCGCAGATAGTGTACCGTCTTCCACAGTTCAAGAGCTGAGATCGGTGGATGGTGCTCTGGTTGAACTGATCACCGAATTACGTCAAGTACATGCTGCCCTCGCTCTTCTGTCTGAAGTAAGTGCAGAAGTTTGATTTGATTTGATTTGATTTCTGCATTTGTCCAAATATAATAACTGAATAACAAAGAACATATAAACGTAAGGTATAATACAAAATATACAAACAAATTAACTTCATGTCAAAATGTTTTTTTATATTTTTATATACCGGTAAGTTTGTAATAACGAAACATAATATTTCTATAACATATTATTATAAATTTAAAGTATTATCCAAACTATCTGTTGAAAAAGTGCAGGAGACCGCAATCATAAGCGATGCTTGACTTACGATGGCGACTGTTGATTGGTTACATTTTGACTTACATCATTCACCTACTTGTTGCCAGTTTTGCCACATTTGAAGCTAGTTTCAGCCATTTGCAACATATGCCACCAATTTAGCCAACTTTTCTTAGTCGTATTCTTTGTGAAAAACTTATAAAATATGTGGAAATTTGTGATGAAGAGCTCCTTAGAACCCCCCCCCCCCCAAAAAAAAAATAAAAAAAAAATTGAAAATCGACAGCTGTTTCCTTCCAATTTGAATATCGGCATACTCAAGGAAACTGTGATCGAAGTGTCAGGGATAGTTTTTCAATTTTAAGTGCACTTGGATGTACATGTGATTTGTATACTTTGCATTATAATGGTTTTAAATCTTTGCCATACAAATACCTCTGTGTAAATCTTACGCACAGGGCTGACTGACTACACTGTGTATTCAATTGGGACCAGAAAAATTGTATTCACTGCAGGTTTTCAGAAATCATCATGTTAACATAAAATCCCCACCAGGAATTCAGTTTAAAGTAAATGGCATTCTTCAATTCGTATTTGTCTAGTCCCAGCCACCATTAGTGACATCGACAGCATCAAGAATCAACGAGCGTCTCTTGGAGCAGAACGCTGAGATGAGCAGCTATGTTTCGCAACTAAGTACGGAGAAATCGGAGCTCAGGGCGGCGCTGTCCAAGCTGGAGGAAGAGATCTGGCAGTATCGTCAGAGGGAGGTCCAGAGACATCGGGTAAGTGGCTTCCGCCAAACCTCCCCTCCATTCCAAGTGGCCTTTCTTGATAATAATGATAATAATAATAATATGTCTTGTTTACCCAGGGTAGCCTCATCAGTATTCATACTGTTCTCCCTGAGGGCCCTGCAATCATATTATTACCCGGGTCATCGGATTCAGGCTTACCCGCACACAATGTATGCACACTCTCCACTCCCTGGGGAGCATTCCAGCCAGGCGTTGTTTTTACAAGCGCACACTTGCTAATCTAAGCACATTAGCTTTTGCACTCTTAATAGACTAGGGGAGTGTTTCACTAAGACTAAGATCTATTTCAAGTTGAACTTAACTATGGCAGGCCGTTTATGCCACTGTTTGCTCTTACCATTTACAAATCATGGTCACAATTCTACAGAATTTACATTTTTTGATAGTTCATTATTGAAGTAAAAAATATTATCTAAAGATTGAGAGACCGATAGTGAGATTAACCAGTGGCATGAATGGCCTGCTATAGTTAAGTCCAACTTAAAGTCGATCTTAGTCTTGTGAAACACTCCCCAGTTCAGAGATAGCACATGTACAAATGACCAATTGTCCACATATTTTTTATACATGGTGAAAGCCCACTTTTTGCGTTTCAGAACAGTCATTGCCAATGTGATGGAGGTGGCATCTCAAAAAGAATACTTCCACCTATGAATCATAGAATTTCCTGTTGGTGTATGAATAAACAATAATAAAATAAATTTCATGGACATTTACTCAGCATTCATCTCAATGGGTTTTACAGGTTTGTACAAATAACCTTTACGTGCCAATGTCCGGATAGTATCTAGCTTATTGATGAAAGATCATTTGCAGTGCTTACAGAGGTACATCCCGCCCATTGCTTTTAAACTGGTTATCTCTCATAAGGGAGAGTACCTCTCAAAATGTCTCCATGTGATCGGAAGATTTTGCAAGTGCAAGATACAACAAAATTACAAATTTGTTATTGAGAGCGTGAGTGTAGCTAATCAAAATGATAAATATATCCACCTAGTCCACCTCTTATCTCTGTCTCTCCTTACAGTCTCCGAGAGGTGCATTTAGCGACAAGGATACTGAAGCGCTCCTGGCCAGAGAGAGGGCCACCTGGGCCCAGGAGTGTCTGGCCACCCAATCTTCCCTGCAGGAAGCAGAGAGACAGATCATACAGCTCAAGCTTGATCTTGAACGAGGCACCCTGAGGAGGGAGCATGTCAACGGAGAGACCACGGAGCAGCAACAGCAGCAGAAGGTTGGTTGAACAGTCACATGATATTGTCACTGAATACTAATGGCGGCGTTGCAAGAAAGTTGCGATTGATTGCATGTTGCAAAATTTTCAATTGATATTTGTAATCGATTGCAACTCAACTTTCTTGCAACGCCCCACTAGTCCCCTAAATTTCCTAGGATTTTGTTTTGTTATGATTAAAAGTGTTAACAATTAAATCTGGTTAACTATATCTAATGTTTATTCTCCCCCCCCCCTCTCTCTCTCTCTCTCTCTCTCAAAAGAGGTCACCCCAACCCCCCTTCTGGGAAAACATACAAATTATATGTATTTTTTTTTCTTCCAGCAGCCAGGGGGGGGGGGGGGGGGGTGTGGGGGTGTTCTTAGACTGAACATTGTAAATAAAAGTAACATTATGATAATCAAGAATAATATTTTATATTGATCAAGCTCCAATATTTTTCTTTCATTCATTCGCATCAACAACAGATCCAGCGTCTCTACGGGAAGTACCTCAGAGCTGAGAGTTTCCGCAAGGCGCTGGTCTACCAGAAGAAGTACCTCCTCCTGCTCCTGGGCGGCTTCCAGGACTGTGAGCAGGCTACCCTCTCCCTGATCGCCAAGATGGGGGCATACCCCTCGCCAGAGGACCTCAGAGATCACCCGTCAAAGCACGGCAAGGGCTTCACCAGGTTTAGGAGTGCTGTTCGGGTTGTCATCGCTGTCTCAAGGTATTGTTACGAGATGTTAAGAATTCTTGAACCCTTGAAGGCAGTTTATACCGGTTTATACCAGTTCATATTGCATGTAGTGGGCTTCACCAGGTTTAGGAGTGCCGTTCGGGTTGTCATCGCTGTCTCAAGTTATTGTTACGAGATGTTAAGAATTCTTGAACCCTTGAAGGCAGTTTATACCAGTTTATACCAGTTCATATCATTTCTTACAGGTTCATACTGCAGTCCTTTGACACAAATTTGTTTATCGAATGTGATGCCTTTCCCTCTTGAAATTCAAAGTGGGTTCTCGAAGTGTGAAGTCGATATCAAGGACCACTGTATATACAAAATGAACTACCTAAAAAGGAGCAGTAAAATATAAATGAAAGAAAGAGATATTCATACATACATTGTATTGTGTCATCAAATTCTTTTACTGGTAAACATTTGTAAACTTGCAATGAAAATTTCAAATATTTTAGTTAGAATTGCGCAGCATTAAGAAATCAATCTCGCTATATTCACCACAGGTTGAAGTTCCTTGTGCGAAAATGGAGACGGGCAACCCGGTCAGGGTCTCGAGACCTCATGGGGTCAGCCAACGCCCCTCCCAGTGCTTCCCAACCCGACAGGACCTCAGCCGCACCCCCCTCCGCTGCCCCGCCCTCGACCAGCACCAACCAGTCACCTTCCACCCAGACATACCCCACTGGGGCTCAGCGGTACACCTCCCCTCTGCGGGGTTCACCGAGGAGCGGGGAGTATTCGGGGGATTCCCCTCCTGTCAGGGACAGGGGGGCGTACGGTCTGATCAACGGCATGGCCCACGTGGGCGCAACAGGGGGCTATCTACCAGGAAGGACGAGACCAATCACCTCTCCTCTCTCACACAGGTACATTCTATGCTACGGCAATGCAAAAGTTTAGTTTAACGCAATGATATAAACTTGACAAGGTAACCCCAAAGAATCACACATTCGCCAACAGAGGGGGCGTTTCATGAAACAATTAGTTGGTGGTTTTCACCGACTAATATCATGCTCACTGACAATTCTCTTGTCACAGACTATTTTCCAGGCCTGTGATTGGTCAAATTTAGTCAGCGCTGACTAAATTGTCGATGAACATGATATTAGTCAGTGAAAACCACCGACTAATTGTTTCATGAAACGCTCCCCAGTTTTTATGCCTCCGTTACGAAGTAGCCGGAGGCATTATGTTTTCGGGTTGTCCGTCCGTCCGTCCGTCCGTACGTCCGTACGTCCCGTCCGTACGTCCGTCCGTACGTCCCGTTCTCGTGATCGCGTTATCTGAAGAACCGAGTGATGGATTCCTGCCAAACTTTGGTCATGTATGTATCTTGCAGAGCCGATGAACTGATTAGATTTTGGGGTCACGAGGTCAAAGGTCAAAGGTCACAGGGCTCATTTTGTATGCAAAAACAGCTCGTGATCGCGTTATCTCTAGAACCGATTGATGGATTTCTGCCAAACTTTGGTCATGTATGTATCTTGCAGAGCCGATGAACTGATTAGATTTTGGGGTCACGAGGTCAAAGGTCAAAGGTCACAGGGCTCATTATGTATGCAAAAACAGCTCGTGATCGCGTTATCTCAAGAATCGATTAATGGATTCCTGCCAAACTTTGGTCATGTATGTATCTTGCAGAGCCGATGAACTGATTAGATTTTGGGGTCACGAGGTCAAAGGTCAAAGGTCACAGGGCTCATTATGTATGCAAAAACAGCTCGTGATCGCGTTATCTCAAGAACCGATTGATGGATTCCTGCCAAACTTTGGTCATGTATGTATCTTGCAGAGCCGATGAACTGATTAGATTTTGGGGTCACGAGGTCAAAGGTCAAAGGTCACAGGGCTCATTATGTATGCAAAAATAGCTTGTGATCGCATTATCATTAGAACTGACAGATGGATTACTATTTAACTCAGGACATCTTGCAGAGCCAATGAACTGAGTAGATTTTTGTAATCACGATATTCTGAGAACCTGTTAATGGATTATAATGAAACTTGAATTTGAAAAATTTCTTCTGTTTTGGTTTGTAAACTTGCTCTTTGACGGAGGCATCATTTTCGACTGCGCGCAGTCGAAGTTCCATCTAGTTTTATACAACCTGCGCATGGGCAGATACATGTAGAGGTCATTTGTGCCAATTTAGTAAAACCCATCGAGATGAATATTGGATTTGTGCTCTTGAAAATTATGTCATCATCATTCATTGATCCACCGACGGCACATTCTCTGATGCATAGGTAGAAACATTCTTCTCAAGAGGGCAAACAAAAGGTATTCATGAAGCACCTTTATCAATGGGCAAAGTGGGATGTCTCCATGTATAAAAGATCGGTGGATATTTGGGGGTCATTTGTATCAAAGTTAACTATGAACTGGGGGGTGTTTCATAAAGCTGTTCGTAAAGTTACGCATGACTTTACGAACAACTTGTTTATGAAAAGCCAAATGGGATGCTCCGTCACTATTGATTATTATTTATTAAGTTGAACTGTGCAGATGTAGAATAACATTCTTATTATAACAACCATTTTTAATGCAAAGTTTATTTTTTGCCATAATTTAATTGAGTTTATTGGAAATATCAGAAAAAACTTTGGGCATCCTATCTGGCACTTCATATACAAGTCTTTCGTAAAGTCATGCGTAACTTTACAAACTCTTTATGAAACACCCCCCCGGGGGGTGTTTCACAAAGATCCTAAGTAGAACTTAACTCTAAGTTGGACTTAAAAATTATGGACAGCCATTGGAGCCTTAAAATGAAATATATTAAAAAGCAGAAATTTAAGTATTTTAGACTTTTCATAAATTCCACATCAAGAACATGAAATCTCCCATGATAATAGAACATATTAATGATTTGAATCAGCATTTTATGCCTTTTAAAATAACTTTTACACAATATTTTCAAAGATGCTAATGGCTTTCCATAATTTTTAAGTCCAACTTAGAGATAAGTTCAACTTAGGATCTTTGTGAAACACCCCCCTGGGCCCCGTTGCATAAAGCTCACCATTGATGGTAACTTTGCCATCAATGGCAACTACCATGGTAACAGGGCTCAGCAGCCAATCAGAATCAAGGTTTCCATGGTAGTTACCATTGATGGCAAAGTTACCATCAATGGTAAGTTTTATGCAACGGGCCCAGGGGAGGATTTCACTAACATTGCCGAGCGATTAATCGCTCAACCCATCGTTCGGACTCTACTCATCGCTGCTGCGTTGAGTAGAGTCAGAGGATTTCACTAAACCCGTCGCAGCAGCGATGCATTTTTAATGAGTAAAGTCTTCGTGAACGAGGATGAGGTCAATCGCATCGCTAGCTAAGCGTCCTTTTGCCCGCCAGTTTTAACTGCAACAACTTGATACTTCACCAACAAAAGTTGAAAATGGATTCAAGCAACGTGCAGGATGCCAGTGACGTAAGTTAATTTAGAATAACAAGTTTCGTTGCTATTAAATTGTGGTTTTTTTCAAAACTATTCATCAACACAGGAGCTTACAATTTTGTTTTTGTTATGCCATGGCTCATCGCCAAGTTTTCGTGGTGGGTTTGCTGCGCCTGTGCATAGTCTATGAACGTGCGCGGCGAATACATTGCTATCTACATTAGATGTTAAGATGGCACACACTGTTTCAAAAACCGGTCACCATTTTTGTTGGATATTTGAGTAAAATATGTAATCAGAATAATACTTTTCTAATTTCAAGACTCACCGATGTTTCTATCAAAAGGTACAGCCCCTCAAGAACTCTACAATATTCATAGCATTTTGGTCAGAATGGACAAAAAAGTGGTTCACGCCAGCCCAAGACAAGTTAGATCTAGGCCTAGGCCTATCAATATCATTTTTTGCTCAACAAGACAACAGCTGCATTCTAAATGGGCCTATAATAATGGCGTAGGCCTATATCTAGATCTAGGTCTAATGCATAAGGCCTAGAATCTAGGCGATATTTTCAAACTTAATCAAACTTAGATCTAGACTAGTCTAGTAGAGGTCTAAATCAAACTTATTTTCAAACTTAAATCGTAGAATGTGATCCTCATTTATTGAGTAGGGTCTAGCCTAGGCCTAGTCAGGCCTATCACCTTATAGAGATCTCTAGTCTAGATCTAGACCCTAACTAGATCTATAGGCTAAGCCTAAGGGCACAACCAGCCGAGTAAATATTCATAATTGAATGACATAGATCTACGCCCTTATTAAGACTAAAAAAAAAACAACAACAACGAGGCAATCCCCCCCCCCCCCCCCCCCCCCCCCCCCAGTCAGACTCAGACTTTCCGTTAATGCCCAGTATGAATCGTTATGACAATGGAAGAGAAAAAAAAATCAATTAGGTCTAGGCTAGATCTAGTCTAGGGTCTAGATCTAATAAATAAATAAAAATAGTCTGTGGATTAAGTGGATTTGAACTGGAAAATGATGAATTTTCCCACTGATCTATTGTTGTTTTTGTTTTAAATTTCAGAAGAGAGGAAAGCCCTGGGAGGACCATGAGGTGGCGGCCCTCTGCAGCTTCGTGGGCTCCCACGCATCCCGTCTTTTTGGGAGTGGCGGGAGGGGAAGTTTGGGCGTGGAGCGCCAAAAGACGGATGCGTGGGAGGAGTGCCGGAGGCACATTGTAGCAGCCGGGGGTCGCCCAGACAGGTCATGGCCGAAGCTGAGGAAAAAATGGCAGGACTTGGCCTCTAAAGCCAAAAAATACTCAACACAAAGGATGGCGGCAAGTGCATGGAACTGTAGGTTTCTCTTGATTTATTTCACAATATGTACACCACATACTGACATAGATCTAGATCTAGATCTAGACCCTAGTAATTAAAAATTTAAACTAATAATAAAATCAGACTGTCATGTCTAAAAGGAGAAAGGCTCTTGTGGGCAAGTGACAAGAAGTATAAGGAAGTAAGGAAACCACCATGCACTACTTTTATTAGATTTGTATCATTCTGGGATTTTGTTTTAAAAATAATTATTTAAAAAAAAAGTACATAGATCTAATTATTCCTTTTACACTTGAAAAAGGTTAATTGACTGATCCATGGAATGTCTTCTCATGCAAATCTCAATGTATGTTATATGATCTATGTTAGCAATCAAATTCCTTTAGGATAGTACATGAGAAACACTTCAAGATGGAATTGTCTTCTGTGAATAATTTGTATTTAAAGTCGCCTTCGTGATATTGACTATTGACTTTAAATTCATATTTTACATTGGCATTTTGATAAAATCAACATTGTATCACATAACTCTAATTGATATACATGTACATGCATTTCTCTCAACTGTCACAGGTGGAGGAGGCTTTGTGCCACCCCACAAACTCTATGAGCTGGTGTTGCAGGCACTGCCTGATGAGCTCAGGGACGGCATAGCTCCCATCGACGTGGCTGAAACTGTAAGTGAATGAGAATCGTCTGCTGAGAGCCAAAAGTACAACTACGTTATTGTTTATAGAGTTAGTGCCATTCTGGCTTTGAATATGTCAAAAAGCTTTCAACTCTTGAAGTAAATAATACACCTATTTACTTTTATTACAATAGATGTTAATTCAAAATTGAAACAAAGTTCCAGTTATTATAAAAGCATCATATGCTTCATGAATTTGCAGTCTCCCCCCCCCCCCAAACAACACCAGTAGTTAAAGTATGTTAAAACATAATATTCCCAGCTCCTAGCTGTAGTACATTGTTGTAAAAGAATGAATAACAAGAATAACTGCCCATTATATGAGTGACTTGGAGGAATAATCAACAAAATAAATTGCTACTTGAAACTAACAACTACACTTGAAACTTAAAATGCAAACTTTCAACAGCAAACTGCAACTGACTCGAACAAAGCCCAAGAAGTACATGTGTACCCAATACAAGAGGTCAAAGTGTATAATGCTTCTTAATTCCACGAAATGACTCGGTGACTATAAAGAGAAAGATTTGATTCACACATGTATTCATGATTTTTCATATTTCTAGGCCCCATCAAGTGGATCACACAAGAACGGTGTAGAAGTTTCTGTAGTACCAGCTACTGTGACTTCATCACAAACATCTCAAGAGAATGTAAGGAAGGTAAGATTCAGTCCTTCCATGATCAATGTCGCTCTCTCTCTCTTTCCTTTTCCCCTTTCTCTCTCTAGTTCTCCCTCTCATATTATTTTCCCTTCGCTCTCTTTCTCCTATTCTCTATCTTTCTCTTTCTTTTTCTCTCACTCTCTTCCCTTTACTCTCTTTAGCAATCTCATTTGACTTTATTATTTTGCTGAAAAGAGTTGTACCAAGGTGTTAATTATCCTTAAA